>JAPTHN010000010.1:30065262-30235736 GCA_026936325.1 Platynereis dumerilii
AGATAATATAAGTAAGTGAACCACCCTTCCCTATGATATACAGTTGCGGACAAAAATATTCATACAGCTGAGTATTCTGCACATAACTGGTATTTACTCTTGATTCAGGGATGCGAGGAGAAAAATTTCACTTTTAAGTCATTGCCCTGATCAATTGTCATTGTCAAGCACTGCAAACTTAAGCATGCCTCTGTTTTCAAGCTCAGGGGGCACACAAACGTACAATTTCGACATGACAAAAGTATTAATACAGCTCGAACACACCGGGTACAAAGTGCATCGAAAGCTTGATTTTCCATTCCAAATAATTTGTAACATTGAGCCTGTTTTTCACTTACTTATCAAAGACTTTGACCCATATCTAACTCATACTACAGCAAAGAAAATTGGCTCCCCTTGTTATCCTACATGCCTCACATATCTATCTGCCTTTATGACCCTCTATGTTTTGCTGTCATCGGATGAGAGTTTGTGCTTCCTTAAGAAGTTTGATTGAGGAAGTTTAGCACTGATGCAATGTCACGCATTTCACTTGTTTACAGGCGGCACTGTATCTATCTATCGGTCTATCTATCTATCTATATCTATCTATCTATGTATCTACTCGATGAGCACTCAACATAGAACACAATGTTGTTAATTGGTGGAGGGCTCGTCTGTTGCCAACTGGAAATGTATATGGTAGAAATTTTGCTGTGACAATGTAAACACAACGTTGAGATTTTTCACAACATTGTGATAAATTTGCCACAACGCATGACGCATGCTAATGTAATATCTTGATGTTGCTTCACAATGTTGTGAAAACATCATAATTATTATCTACCATACAATTGTACGTAATTTTCACCAAAATTGTGACGTTGTAATGACGTTATCACAATGTTACTGCAATGTAGGTGTGCCCATCGGATATCGATCTGTCTATCTATCTATATTTATCTATCAATCAATTCATCTTAAGTATCTATGTTTTAAAAAAACTCCTATTTTGCAACATTCCCCCCTCCTCCTTCTCCATCTCACACTTCTGACTGCTGCAGTTGCAATATTTGCTGACCTGTTGCCTGGCTACGACTGTGCTCAATCAGCCATGACATCCCATCCCAGTATTGATTCATGCTTCACTGACTCTTCTGTAGGCCTATGTTAGCAGCTAAAAGAATAGGAGTTTCGAAAGAAAAATGCATTGTGCTTTTGAATAGAATTACAACCATTTTAGCCAAAAGGAATATACCATAAAGAATTTTATGAGAATCCATATTTCAAATTGTAAGAAAAAGAAATAATTGCCAATTTGTGAATGTATTGTATTGTCCATATAATACGTCTTTTGAAGCCTTTTCTGAAACTGTTTTCCGTCTATCTGGGTTAGCTCAGTTGGTAGCTCTCAGGCCTTCCAATCGCTAGATCCCCAGGTTCGATCCCAGCTCTGGCCTTATCATGGGGGCCTATCTTGGACAGAGGGGGGAGGGTTGGTCTAGTGGTAGCGTGCTGGACTGCCAATCGCTGGGTCCAGGGTTCGAATCCAGCTCTTGCCGGGTCACCTGGGCCTATGTTGGACGGCTGTTTCAATCACCCTTCGCCTCATTGCCGTGTCCTCCTCCTGTCTAATTAGCCTACCAAGTGCATAGGCCTACATACGTAAAGCCCCAATCATCCATCCATCCTAACTTTGACAGCATGTTTCAGTCATTCTCGCTTCATGAGGAAGGCCTAGATATATAGACAAATTGATATGGTGAGTGCAGGCCTCTAAGCCCAGTTTTGCATACTCACGATGGTTGGTTGATGAGATGTGAGACGGAGCGGGAGTCCTCAACATGTTACACATTTACCTCATGTGAGTGATCTTTTACATGCCCAACGCAGACACCGATACAAGGGGGCTGCTAATTCAACATCTCATCCGAATGACATCCAGCTGGGATTTTTTCTCATGAAAGTCCACAGAAAATTGGGGTTCCCCAAACAATTAATTACAGGATTAATGTCCCAAATCATCCATCTGTATAGCTGACCATCTTCCTGCTGTCTGCAATATATCTCAATCCATAAACATTCCTATACCATGGATTAGCCATATTGCATTCTCCAGAAATTCCACTGCATAAAAATGCCTCCTGAAGTCCAACCGATTTAAATAATTTTATTGTTGACCTGACCAAGGACAATCAATTGTTGAGCTACAGCCAGCAGTTCCAATGAGTCCCAGGCACCAGTTAACATGATTGGTGATTGGTTATCGATAATAATCGATACTTTGCCAATCAATCACAGTATCGATGGTCATTCTGCTGTTTGGTGGCATGTTGACAGCAGCAAGCAGGGTGGGGGCAACCAAAACGATTTCTGATTTGGACAGAGCTACATGGTATTGTCAAACTTCAAACCAACTATGAGGTCCAGCAATTATTTGGATATTTGACAGATGGCAAATATTGCATTAAATTTCCAAAGAGTAAATATCACAGGACAATTCTATGCATAGGCCAACACCACTGGGCATGCAGTGCAGGTGGCCCAGAAGACTACATTAAGAGACAATATCAATATGTCAGATCTTTTTAGATGGGATGTTCAATTAATGGTCCTTGCAACGCAGATTGGCAGTCATTATAGCTGTTTGCAGATTTGCGGTCCAAACAGTTTCATAATTGACCTTCTACTTGTCTGTGTGATTTCACAGGCTTAAAAACGTTTAGTTTGTGTCAGTTATGGTCAATCAGTTGATTCAGTGCTTATCATATCTAGCAGCATAGGTGACAATTTGCAAACTAATTAAATGAATTAAGGCTTTTCATCAAATAAGAAGATTAGGACCAACAGAAAACGGTCAATGATGTGGCAAAGCCAGTTTGCAAATTGAAAATAAGAAGATTTATACCATTCGACACCTCTGTCAGCCAATCATGAGCCAGAATTTCACTGCAATAAAACCCATATTCTTTGTTGTCCAGTTATCCTCCCATGGGAGAATAATAAGTGAAGCTGTGAAAAACCACAGCAACAAATGACAAGTTTCAGTTTTGTCTTATGGTATAAGCCAGTTATTCACCGCGGGATCGGCAATATGTGTTTATCACAGCTCGGGCTAAAGCCCTCGCTGGATAAATCACATATTGCCTCTCCCTAGGTGAATAACCTATACTAATTTATCCAGTGGACCGCCAATCTGCAAAGAGCTCTAATGAAATGACCTTGATAACAATTAACTGACACAAACATTAAATCATTCTCAATTAAATGACTTATATCACAAAACAAAGTTTCAGACGTATGTCGACTTAATCCCCCGAACTAACTTTTTCTTTCGTGCATGCATGAGGCAATGACAAACTATTTTCCTGTGCAGAGAGACAAACATTTTCCTTGCAATTTTAACTTAGTTAAAAATGGAAACTTTTCATTATCTGAACTAACATTTTTTTGGACCAAAAATGAAATTCCTCGGTGAAGCAATGTTTGACGTTTTATTTTTTACAAATAAAACAGCTGCCAGCTCTGCATTCATCCCAGTGTCCCTATATTAACCCGTAAATCACAAACTACAAAACAGGCATAAATCGAATACAGAGATCAATGATTCAGCATGACAGAGCAATATCCTCTCTCTATTTTTTTCATATCATATATATATAGCTTTAAAAAATTAAAAACAACTTTGAAAGCAAGTCCTTTGCTCCCCAAAGCCATTGACCCAATAACCCCCCCCCCCATCCATATGGCTTACTGCCTGGGCAGTGGATATTCACACAATTCAACAGAATATCGATCTGCCTTGGCAACTGATTGATTATTGATTTGCATATGTACACTGTTGCTGATGGGACAGTGCGCATCCTTTTAAGCACTAATTAAAATCAATGACAGCTCTGTTGAGTGTTGAGTGTCATATGATATGCTATATGATTCTATGAATTCGATGACCTGCTATAGGTAAGATCCATAGAAACTACAATTTTGTTCAATAATCTTCCCCAATCACTAACAGTGGTGTAGTGCTATAGTTTTGCAATAATTGACATAGCAAAATTGGATATGCAATCAATGATATGGAAGGTGACAATTTGTACAGGTCCAAGCCCATGTGAATGTTTTAAATTGTGTTATCTTTTAAATTAAGAACATTAAATAACTTCGTTACAGCAGAAAATAAATGCTACGTTATTTTGAATTTAGGACCTTTTATAGGGGAAAAACAGAGGCAGTCGTTTTCCTTCAAATACAATGGAGATCAATATAATAGGAATTTATATTGTGTACACCAAAGTCAGAACAAAATTCAGTTAGAATAGGCCAATCTTATTTTATCAGCTTTTTAAATGATTAATTAGGCCTATATACATGTTGTTTTTAAAATCAAACAAACAGCCAGCAAAGACCCATGCAGACTCACCAGAGACACCTTTTATGTTTGATTTATAACTATCTTGGAAAGTAAAGAAAATGAACTGTTGTCCAATCAGGAGTCTGGCCCTAGTGGTTACCTCCTATGTAGAGAAGAGGTAGAAAAGTTGCATGATGAAGGTATACAGAGACTGAGGCCATGGGTATAGACACAACAGGCCTTAGAAGTATCTCAAGAAGGAATTCTGTGCAAAAAAATGCATCCTTTGACTGATGGCAAAAACAGAAGTCTCATTAAAATGACAACATCCATCTCCATTTTTAAAGACAAACAAATTCAAGAATCAACAACCAATTATAAATTGGCTGATAGGTCTCCCAACAGACAAAAATGTTCAGAAGTACTTACACAAGCTTCTGACAAGAAATGTAAATAAATAATAATTTTAAAAATATCTCACCTTTTTCCTTCAAATTTCTTTGTTGATCACATCTTCTTTTCAATTTTCGACCAAACCCCAATTTTTCCAAGCTCTCCAGCGTGGGAGGCAAAAGATCATGTCACTCTCCTGTGGAGGAGCAGAGAAAGGGGCCACGTGTTGGCTGTGACGCTGTCTCCTTGGTGACCAACCATTTATTGACATAAAATCGAATTTTCTCTCTGATGATGTTTTGCTATAGTGTTCCTTTGGTATCAATGCAGTTCTAAGGTAGAGCTACAGAGTAAACCAATGTGAACCAGATTAAATTAGGCCTATTCTATTTATGGACACAATTTTCTGAATTTAGCCACATTGAAGGTGTGCCAAAGACAAATTAAAAGACAGCTGCAGTAGGCTACTTGTAAGCAGACAAGATATATAGGTACATTGTCTGATTCACACCTTGTGTGACACCTTTTGGCCAGTGTTAGATTTAGAATGAAATATTGTCCAAAAATATGCAAGTCATGTAGATCTATTTATAGAGACAAAATTGGCAGAAGCAGTAAACTTAGTGAAATAGAAATAAGTTTTGTTATTTTGTTACATTTGACCATTGTCAAATCAAAACTGACTTTAAATGAAATAATTTAATTTGGTTTGAAAATGGAAGGGCAAGGACAAACTTGATTTTACTTCACTTGCATAATTTAGGACAACATCAAATCTCTAAACTTATCCGTTTAAGAGTTCCTATCAATAAACCCATCAAAAAGAAGCACGAGAGTTCTGCCTTGAATAGGACCTAATTGAAAAAGATGGCTTTTTTTGCATGATGAAATATTCTTCGCGCAATCTTATAGTTGGTGTTTTCAAAGAAACTTCACATTTCGTCAATCAGAGTGGATAATGTTTAAATCAAGGCAACAGATCAAGCCAGAAATTTAGGAGACTTAATTGGGAGAATGACCATGACATATTTTACTTTTAACTGGGTAATAATTATTATAGTAGCTTTGCAGATTTTCATGAACAATCAGGAGTGTCACACCTTTTCACATGCAGTGCAATAGGTCTGTCTCCATTTGTACTTCTGAATTTATGTACAGGTGGTGTCTGCAAGCAATAGGAGCTCTGATGGAATCCCCCTTGCCTTTCAACAAGGTGATTGTTGTTGTTGACCAAGCCAAGGAGTCTAACTTAATGAGTGTGTTTGTTGAACGTTTGATTGTTTGGGTCAGCTATGCTGTATTGATTATGTTCTTAAAACTGCAGTTCAACAGAAAAGTGTGTTGTTATCATACAGATTGGGGGATTGTAACGTGTTAACAACCAGATTATTAGTAACTGTCGGTCACAGGATTTCACTTACTTTGCAAACAAACAGATAATATGTCATTGGGTGGGCTTCCCCAAAGACAAAAATAGCCCTACCCCCTTATCGTAGTGCCACCTACCGATAATGCCTGTCGTATCGCCATATGAAGACAGATCTATTGCAAAATGTTAATGTGAAAAGAGTAAACTAACAACAGTTTAATTTCATATAAGGTTTTTTTCAAATTCTGAAGAATATCTAAAAACAGAGGAATACCTTCATAACCATACTGGGGCCAAACGGATGGGGCAACTGCAGTTTCCCCATCTTTCAATATGGAGGATGAAAATCAAGGAGTAGCAATTCTGCATCGTTTTCTTATTAAATTTCTTTAAATTCTCTCAAAAATAGTTGTATATAGGCTATAATCTGTTGTTGTATCATACTGCAGTGCAAGATGTTCTTTATTTCTTGTGAAATTCCTTAAATTGAAGGGTTGTGGAATCGGCGGGATGGGGAAACTCTGTTTGCCAACTTTGAAAAGATGGGGAAACTTATTTCATGAGATGGGGCAACTGAGAAATTGATTGATTAACTTTGCTTGTTTCTTGTGTGATAGAGTTGATAAAAGTGCATCTGAGATGTCAGAAGTAACCAAGTGAGTCACTGAGTCAAAAACTGTCAAGTAATAAGTTGGCATCTAATATATTTGACCTTTCATGGATCCGTTTAATTTACACGCTTTGCACTTGCTTTATTACAACTACATTTGCTGTCAAATTTGTTTTTCCTGAACCAATCTGCTATTGTAGATAATAATTATAGGTAAATAATTGATGGCTGATTTTGAGGGGTCAATGCCGTCTGGATTAGCATTATTTATGGAAAACTTATTTTTTCCAAATTCATAAACTCTGTACATAGGATTACTCGGATTTACTCCCCATCTAAATGCAGTTTGCTGGGTGGATGTTTGGATGATTGGGCTTCACGTCCTGTATTTATGGAAGACCGGGGTAAGTTGTGTCATGTTTTGCTTCAGATTTATTTTCTTAAAAATGAAAGCTTAATCATGTAATCTGAATTTCTGAAAATCGAATGTAAAAAATATATACCTTGACCAGAATTGAGGCAAGCTTCAGGGGAACCAGGCCATTGGGAAGATCATGGTAAAAAAAAAATTAGGTCAATTGGCACAACTTGCCCTCGTACCGGGGGAAGTTGTGCCAATTGACAGGGTAAGTTGTTTCACTTAGTTTATACCAAAAACTGTATCATCATCCTATGTCACACCATAGGCGCAACTCATCCCAATCAATATGGCACAACTTACCCCAAATTGATATTTTGGAGAAAACTAGTGGTAAAAAAAAAATGCAAGATTAAATCTAACAACATGAAAACTCAATACCGCATTTTCTGTATTAAAAGCACACCCCTTAATAAAGCCTACTCCCTCCATAAGGAACCAATTTTAATCAAAATTACGTGAAAAATGACTTTATCGTGAGCTTTTAGTGCAAAAAAAACGATTAATTGCCCTTGTCATCATTACATCTTTGAATAATAAGCACCATCCAAGATTACATCTGCCCACCGGGCATTTAATACAAAAAATTGGGTATACCTTCTTTAAAAGCGAAAGAAGATAATTTAATATTTTTTTGTCTTGCCAGTCCAACAGAGGTACCAAAAAAAATTATTTTGGTTCCTGCATTATTTTTCGTGAGGATATGGCACTATAGAAGGCTAACATTGGGGGAAAGTAGCATTAAATTAACCTCAGCTTGCTTCAGTTTCCCCATCTTTCTAATCATTCAGATATGAGATTCCCCATCCCCGGGAATGAGTTTCCCCATCCCGCCGAATTTGAAACCTGCTAATTCACGATATAGGCCTAAAAGACATTTTTCTAGTCAGTTCAGGACACTGGTCCAGGTTATTTAGCAAACAGAACATTCCCAGTCACTTTCCCAGTCATTATTATGTCTGAAAATACTAAAATCAACCTGCTCAGCTCAGCTGGATTTGCGTCCGCCATATTGGAAGATGGAGAAACTGCAGTTGCCCCATCCGTTTGGCCCCAGTGAACCAGCAGCGCAATACTCTCGCTTAAAACTGTCACAAACAACAATGTAAAGTGTTGTAATGCTCGAAAAGGAAACACTAATTTTTCACAGTGTGTCGCAAAGATTTGGTCAACTTAATCCAAGACAATGCTCTTCGTCAAGTCACTTTTTATTATTCACAATGAGTCATCCTGGTGTAGAAATAACAGTGGATTCACCTAAATGATTATTTTAGCATCTTTTTTAAAGAATATATATATATATGTATTTCACCACTTTATTGACCTTGTAAAAATTGCAGCTGCCTCTCCTGGTTTTGTAATGAATATTTAAGACCAGCTGGCTGGTGTGCAATGCTTCTCAATCATCCGCGAAGTTTTTTGACAATTTTTTTATTTTATTTAAAAACATGATTGAAACATGTGCAATTGATTTAAGATGGTTTCAGTTTGATTTATAGTACATTTGGTAATTACCTTTATTGGGACTTAGAATTAAGCAAATAGCCTAATCAGAATTTAACATCAGATTTTTGTCTGGAAAGACTAATCTTGAAATGAATGTATAATTTTTAGTGCCCGACACAAGGGTCGGGCGCCCTGGCTGCCTCTGCATATGACTTTTTTTTTAATTTAACAACTTTTTTGTGCCAGTTTCTATCAGTTTAGTCCCACTTAAATTAAGTTAATCTGCTGCTTCCTGAAATTTTGATTGGTTTAATGCAACCTAATTTTTAGACGTCTTGGCTTCATTGTCAGTTTGGAGAAAACTTTATTTTTTCTACAATCAACCGTCAAATGATAATAAACTTTCTTGTTCATATCTACAGCATTAATGGTGACAGTAAGTTGGGTAGGTTAACTGGACCGTAACATAGGCCTATTGGTACGGAAAACAATTAAGATTATCATCATTATACAATACAAAGGGTTCAACAACCTCTTTAATGGCAAATGGAGCAATGAAATTGGGGTTCAACAAGAACACCTGACGGAAGACCATTCAATGCAAATGTAGCCCAGGTCGATTTCATGTGCATGCATGTCCAGTGTGTTGTCCACTATCAGTCTATCACACATGTTTAAGATGTCAATATGAAAAGTAAAATGCATTCACATTCTAGTTTTCACTGGGATTATTTCACTTCAATATCTTTCTTTTATATCTCTCCTTTTCAGTAGTTCAGAAATCTGTGTAAAACAGTGTAAACTTGCATAATATTGAGTTAGTAAGGAGATGTTGGCAAATATTACCAAAACAAACTGCATGGCCAAGTATAGACCCAAGTATGGACGCATGGATCATTATAGTGTGCTCCTTCATTTTACAGCTATTCAAAAAATACAGATGTGCATGCAATTATCCCCCCCCCCCTCTTGCCAAAATCTTACACATAGCCTAGGCCCACTCTTCCTTTAAGATGAGGTATTCTGTAGAATTTGACCATAAGAGATCTAGAGTGTCAATACATGTACATTGGCAACACATTAGACACATACAACCTTAAAATGAAATAGGAAAAAAGTCAATATTATTGAAAAACCAGCAACAGGATTGCAGTATTGATCTTTTTTCTGGATTTACCATTTTAAGAAACCTACTTACACACTAAGAAATGCAAGCCTCAATTCAAAGGATATCATTTATATGGGTGACTTTAATAACAGCATCAGGTAGGTCTACTTACTTTTACTGGGCAACTGGTGGAACTCATCCCTTAAAGCACAGTTGAGATAATATTTGCATGTTCAAATAAGTTTAGCTTACACATAAAGCATGAGCTAATTGAGCTTAATGATAATGTTGCATGGGAATGCATCTTGCTAAGCCCATGCTTCATCTATTGGTATGATAACCTCCATCAGTCACATAATTTATATTATATTACATTTCATTTATTCATTCCACATTAATCCTTCAGGGCCATCTACATTTAGAACTTTCCTGATTTCCATTGCATGCTCCCTCTTTTCAAAAAGTTTTATTTTTCTTCTTTTATGCTAAAAAAAGGATAAGTGTTACCCCTTTCGACAAAATACAGTGGGTACATGGATTTTCATCCAATCACACGAAAATATATCAAAGTAAGAGTGATTTTGAAGGAAAGTTTGGTATAAACAGGACTTTAGTTCCTATGTTGCTCTCAAAAGTACTGACGGGTCCATATGAACACCCTTCTTAATAAAAATAGTACATATGCTGAGAGTTGTTTACTTTTTCATTCAATATTTTTGAAGGGGCACACAACATAAACCTATCGTTGCTAACTGGTGGAGGGTTCATCTGTTTTCACACAGAAATATATGGTAGAAATTATGTTGCCGCAACATTGCGACATGGTCACAACATTTCAGCATGACAGATGTGCCAATAGGTCTTTCTCCATTTGTAGTTCTGAATTTATGTACAGGTGGTGTCTCCAAGCAATAGGAGCTCTGATGGAATCCCCTCTGCCTTTCAACAAGGTGATTGGTGTTGTTGACCAAGCCAAGGAGTCTATATTAATGAGTGTATTTGTTGAATGTTTGATTGTTTGGGTCAGCTACACTGTATTGATTATGATCTTAAAACAGCAGTTCAACAGAAAAGTGAGTTGATATCATACAGATTGGGGGATTGTAGTGTGTTAACAACCAGATTATTATTAACTGTTGGTCACAGGATTTCCCTCACTTTGCAAACAAACCAGATAATATGTCATTTGGTGGGCTCCCCCAAAGACAATAATAGCCATCCCCCTTATCATAGTGCCACCTACCGATAATACCTGTCATAATCCCCATATGGAGACAGACCTATTGGGAATGCCTTGGAAATAAAACCACACTGTTTCCAAACTTTCAGTCGGCAGTATATCTACCAGTAAATTAGTAGCTTTGACCAATCTGTTGCTAAAATGCATGTTGTCTGGGCCTCTGGGACATTTGTAACTCACATTGCACCCTGACTACATTTTATTACTAACTTTCATTCTCTTAGTTTCCCATCTTCACACACTTTCCAGGTGCACCACAAGGGTCAGGGTCGTGCTTCGGTAAGCTGTTCTTCAATTACTAATATCTCCAACAACCCACTTTTTCAACCACTCTAATTGATTACTCGGAAAACGTGACATCATTATTACACATTTTCATTTAAATTAACAACACTTACACAATGTTTCGATGATTCATGTTATTTTTTATATTTGTCAGCTATAATGATGTGTACCACGTGAATAAGATAGACTGACAGATTGATATAGGTTACGGACAGGAGGAAACAGACTTGAATGGCTCATTTTCATAAAATGGATAACATCTAAATGATCAACCAGACAAAATTAATGTCTGATTTGAGATATACAAATGATGTGCTAAACATTCATTTTACAAAACATTGCAATCTGAACACAAGTCTTTTCTTATAGAGTCAAAATTGACGATTTGCTCAAATCACTGAGAAATTGCATTTATTATTTTCAAAACGTAGTGACTTGAGCAAAACATAGAACTTTCAAATCATTCGATATTATTATTATGCTGAACCGAATTTCTTGAACAAATCATCAATGTTGATACCTATAAGAAAATGTCGAAACTCATAATCTTGACTGTTTTTGTAAAGAAGCACCATTGTGGTTTTTGAGCGTTGGTTCATTTCCTTACTGTTAACCTTGGTGGTAACTTCAAGTCATGAATATAGAGATACAAGACCCCAATGACATCAAAAAGAACCAATTACAGTTTGTGATAACATAATTCAGATTGAATTGCATAATTTTCTTTGTACAATGACTGACAAGAAATTAATCAATGAGTGAAATGACATTATTGATTTAAGCTGCTCAATTAAACATATATATATCACATAATATCAGATGTTGTATCAAAATTATAACCAGGCATGTCATGGATAAGGCAAGGTTTATAATAGTATAATGTAATTTATGTATAGTCTGGGCATATGATGTATATGCACTAATGCATATGTTTACAACTGTAGCCTTGAAAATGTCATATTATAACCAGACTCATTGTTGTATCAATACAATGCAGGACAACATGATTACACCAATTTACATATTAAAAAAAGACTCTGAAAAAAAAAAACATCATATATATGACATATGTATGGATATTTGTTAGGATTCTGAACTTATTTGCTTATAACATGTATTGCAAAGAAAGCAACAAAACTTAAGAAATTGTCAGATATGTAACAAACACAAATGCACAAGCATCTGAATAAAACTTAAGTTTCAAATTTATGATGGGAATATCATTTATAATTATCATTCATAACTTTATAGTACACAAATCTGACAAAAACTAAAGCAAATGCAATATTTCTTTCAGTCAGATTTTAGAGTTGCTTTAATATGTCTATTGCTGTTTCTTACATGTATCATGCTAACATAATAAGGACTTACATGGCCAATTATACACACAACATTTATTTCTTGAGAGAAAATTAACCATTTTGCTTTGAAATTTTTCATAATGGACTAAAATATCAGACGTGTTTAAATGGTAACATGACATGAAGGGTTGATGGCAGGTCATTTATATAAATCAAGAAGTCTCTTTGTACTAATGCAATGAGCAAACATAACAACCAAAGTTAAAATGTCACATATTTTATGTTAGTGAAAGAAAAAGTATCTGATAGTATTGATCAGTGGTGTTCTGACACCTTTAATCAACAAACAGGTAATAATATTGATTAGATATTGATCAGGTTAAGATTGCATTAAGATACATTTTATAATTTTCTAGAGCTCTCTGTAAACAATTTGTTAAACAGGTTACCTGTAATATCCAAATATGAATCCTCACTCACCAGGTCATTGATGAGTGACCTAGTTTGGCATGGAACAGAATCAGCAGCACTTTTTCCCAGAATATTAAAATTTCAGGGGAGGATGCTAGTTTCAGCCAGTGAGTAAGATGGGTAATGATATCCTTCCCTGTCCTTTCCCAACCAAGCACTCAGCTATGATATCCTACATTGCCTTACCAGTAATATGTTAACAAACCAGCCATCCATATCCAATTGTCCATGAGTAAACAAAGTGGTTTTGTTCTTGCACTGTTACATAATAATAGCACAATAATTAAAGAGAGAAAACTGAAATTAAAGAAGTTAATGTGGGACAAAAGGTTACAACATGGCTGAATCTGTATCCTAATTCAGATTCAGATTCAGATTCAGATATATTTATTTGCCTTGTTTCAAAAAGTTACAAGATCATTGGAGACCCCTCTAAGGCTATCAATTGCCGCTGCCGAGGGGCCACCAGTCAAAAAGTTTACATAGACAAATTTTATAATGCAAGTTGAAATGTGAAAATAAGATTAGAGAAAAAAAAATATATATATATATCAAAATTTTTTTACCAAGGCTGACTGGTGACTTCACAGTGCGACTGGAGGGTGATGCAAGCATAGCAAAAAGTCGATAAAATTTTTAAAGTAAATACAATTAATAAAAAATATTAAAAAAAATAGATTCTAATTTTGAGAACAAATATAACAGTCAATGATATTACAATCAGTTTCATAGTCGTTGATAAGACAATTTCTGACATACAATTTAAAACCAATAAAACTGTGGCTAAATATTTTTTGTCTTATTTGTTCAGCCATGTCATTGTATCTTAATGGAATTCTGTATTTTAAACTTTGCTTTGCAAATTCATGCCTTACACGGGGTACATGCAGAAATTGACTTTCGTTAAACCTGGTCACATACCTGCGGTGTAACTGCTCATCCAAGACAACAGAGCTCAGCAATGGTTCAGGAAGTAGAGAGTTGAAAAACTTATAGCATAGCTTATAGTCATGTAGAGTGCATATATCTTTGAACTTCAGTATTTTCAAATTTTTAAAAATGGCACTGGTATGCGCATTATATCGACTTCTGCTTAGTATTCGCATTGCCTTTTTCTGTAAAATTTCTATCTGTCGATGTCTCATGCCCCAAAGAAAAACACCATAGTTAAGATGAGGAACAATCAAAGAGTAATAAATATTTAGCAGAGCTTCAATGGGTAAAATTTCAATTTATTTAAGATACCAATTGTTCGTGATATCTTTTTGGACACATAGTCGGAATGAGCTTTCCAGCTCAAGTTCTCATCTAATATAATTCCTAAATAGTTAAAAGTCTTTACAAATTCGACTTCTTGTTCATTAATATATATCTTCGGGATATCAATTTTTCTTTGATGAGTGCGGAATAACATTGCTTTAGTCTTCTTACAATTTAATGATAATTTGTTAATCTCTAACCATTTACTTATCTTTTTCAATTCATCACTAATGACCTTATTTGGATTTTCATTTGGATTACTAAGCTTAATCAATTTCATCGTTGTCATAAGTGTGGAATCATCTGCATAAGTTATAGGATACAGAATATCAGAAGCATTGGCCATGTCGTTCACATATATAATAAATAAAAGGGGGCCTAAGATAGACCCTTGTGGTACGCCAGTGGTAATTGGTAATAATTCTGATTTCTTGCCATTAAACTCAACATACTGATATCTATTTGAAAGATAACTTTTAAGTAATGCAAATGAAACATCTTTAATTCCATAAAATTTCAGTTTTTCCAAAAGAATTTGGTGGTCCAGCGTATCAAAGGCTTTTGAGAGGTCTAAATAGACATTTAAGGGAATTTCATTATTGTCCATTTCAGATGTTATACGTCCTACCAATTCAATAGCAGCATATTCGGTACTGTAATTTTGCCTGAAACCATATTGGCTTCTGTAAAATAGTTTCATTTCAGTAAAATATTGATAGATTTGACAGTAAATAATTTTCTCAAAAACCTTTGAAACGCTGGGTAACAAAGACACTGGGCGGTAGTTTTCTATATTATCCATTTCATTTTTTTTATAAATCGGAATTACCTTTGCAACTTTCAGCCTATTTGGAAAGACACCAGTTTGTAAACTTTGATTAATTATTTTGGAGAGCGGGTTGGCTAATTCTTCTTTCAAGTATTTTAACAGTTTGTTTGAGATTCTATCAATTCCATGTGAGGTTTTAGGTTTTAAGTTATCAATGGTTTTAATAATATCACAAGCATTAATAGTTTTGAATTGAAAGTTAGTTTCTTGCATTTGAGGTAGATAGAATTTAAAAGAATCATCTCCAGTGCTGGGAAAATTGCTGGCAAGTTTTGGGCCAAGTTCAACATAATACTTATTAAATTCATTAACAATTATATCATAGTCATTCACGTCAGTTCCATTTATACAAAAAGATTCAGGACAGTTTTGACGCTTGCCATCTTTGTTCAAAAATTACTTGATCGCATTCCAAATCAATATCTTTTTTAGCTGTTTGCCAAATAGCAGTCCAACAATTTCAAATTTAACTTTCAACTTGGTCGTGTGATGTTACTGGCTTAAAAATGTTTTGTTTGTGACACTTATGGTTAATCAGTTGATTCCGTGCTTAGCATATCTGGCAGCATAGGTGACGACAAACAAACTTTTAAAATTAAATGATTTAAGGTACTTCATCAAATAAGAACATTAGGAGACCAACAGAAAAGATATCGATGATGTGGCAAAGCCAGTTTGCAAATTGAAAATAAGAAAACTAATTTTTCCAGTGGACCGCCAATCCGCAAAGAGCTATAAGAACATATTATATGGGTACATTAGTTCTCTAAGTAAGGATGGTAACCTTCAGAAGCAGCATAAATTTTGTATCTGCTGTAAAACTCACTTATGCATGAATATATTCTTTAAAGGCGGATGCGACAGAGCAATAGATGGAACACGGCTGGTTCAGAAATTTTCTACGCAGAATGAAGTTAAATGCGCTTTTAGTAAGTAAAACAATTAATAAAATTAAAAATAATAAATTAATAATAAAGAGTACAGAGAATTTACCCGTCAAGCATAATCGTTTTACATCTGCAAGTCTTCAGTATTCTCTGTCTTCATTTTACTTAGTTTTTAGTAATCAAGAGAATATCTTACCTTAATTACTTTTTTTTTTTAATAATAATAATAATATCCATGCTCTTGGGAAGATTTAATTCTCTCTGGGTGCATTAGTTATGCATGGATCCGTATAAATGTAAATTATCTTTATTGTACTATATTAATAATTGAATTAAAATCAATTGCAGCTCTCACATACAGAGGCAACTCCGGTGGGGCGCCTTGTGTGTTTCCTTTCATCTATGGAGGAGTCTCATACACCACATGTACTAACCGGGACCATTACACAAACTGGTGTGCCACGACATCTTCATACGACGCCCATAAGAAATGGGGAAATTGCAATTGTATGTAATAATTGTAATATCTCAAATAAAGAATACATTTTTTAGTTTAAGATTAATTTATCCAAAAAAACAAAAGTAAAGGTTGTCACTGTCGATTTTAGTCCACAACTTAGTGTTTGCTCCAATCAATCCCAGATTTGATACCCAAAAATTTTATCATCCGAAGAACCTGTGTGTTAACATACATGTAGAATTTGTAGATCTATTAGTGCTAGACAATATTTTCTACATGTGTAATGTTGTTTTTCCCACAACATTTGTCTGTTTACACATTTGTACTCATTTTGACAATGAGGCTGATATTTGTTTTTGACGCCTGAAATATTTTCTTTTCCATACATCAACAGCATGTTCCAATAAACGTTGTCCTACAGGTAAGTCTAAGATATATTGCACTTATTTGTGCATAACAATAACATTAACATCAATACTGAAATATCCTTTTTAGGGCACTCTTGAGACAGCCCTTTTGTGATCGATTTGGGGATTTATGAATGCCTTGGTTCACCGATGGGTGTGTGAAACTAACCATGCTGCTTCCTCTTAATTTTAACGTTCCGATAACTTTTGGGACACTGCAATGAGCATAAATTTGTTTATTTACATATAAGAAAGTTTAACTGAACAGGCCTGCTTTTTTCTCGCTATTTTTGGATGAACTAAAAATATATATTTTCTAGAAATGCTGAATAGTGCTAGTGATTACACACTGCTAAAGCCAAGTAAACTAAGTAAAGGCAAGTAAGTCTAAAAATTGTCATGGTGGAAGGAAGGAAGGATGCAATAAAACTTTGGGAAGTTAAATCATCACATGTATTTTTTTTATTAGGAGTGCACTTTCTCTGTCTTGTGCCATGTGTATGTCATATTTAATGTATCTTCTATAAAGCACTGTTTTAAATAGCATCACTAGCTTTAATCTTTTAATGGTCATATTTGAATCTATTACTTTGAGTATTACATGGTTTGTCCCAGTGCAATATTATGATAATAAAACACTACTATACTACTCTCCTTTACAGAGTGGACCACCAACGGAGCACGTTGTGCCATTCCGTTCAAGTTCAATAACGTATGGTACACGGGCTGTACCATCGCCGGCCATAAACGTCCCTGGTGTGCATTTCACACGCATTACCAGGAAGGCGCCTGGGGAGACTGCAGAGAAAGTTTGTTGTCTGCTGACATAATAATTATTATATTTAGACCAATAAAAAAAATTTACGATGAATTCTGTGATAGACTTGGTATGCATTTGAATTAAAATTTTTGCTTTACAGGCTGTGATACACCAGTTTCATGTCAAGGTATGTGAAAGTTCTGATATAAGGTAATTATTTGTAATGATCTTGGGCCATTTCTAAAATTCAAAGGACATGGAATAAAACGGTCACACAATGGCTATATATCTCTGGTGTACTTCCCCTTGACCACAGTATAACTTTTTTTAAATTGTGACTAGACCAATCATGTAGAAATGTGTGATTGATTTTTTTTAAAGGAATATCTTGTTTATTGGTAATGTTGCACTTTACCAGCTTGCACTATTTTTGAAAATCATTATTTCCCTTTGTTTTCATTGATCTTGTTGCTGTCAAATAAAGAATATTTCAATTGAATTCCAAATTCTTCAAAAAACCCAATGGATAGTCATATCCTGAGGAAAATTTTGAGCCTTCAATATTCATCAGTTCACTCTCATATCAAATCTCATCTAATTTGATGATGTTATGATAATATTATGTTCCAGAGAAGACAGAAGGAGGAACAGGGGGAGGCGCAAAGTGTGTCTTCCCTTTCCAGTTCGAGGGTCTCACCTTCCACAGTTGCACCACCTACAAGCACAAATATTTCTGGTGCTCAACTACAAGAAATTTCCAGAATCTCTGGGGAAATTGCAAAGGTATTCCATTTTTAAAATTTGCGATTTGGCCTTGCTATGATGTTATGTACTAAAAATGTTCAAGTAAATTGGAAAACTTTTTTTTTTTTAATTATGTTAGGTAATTGCAGAGTCTGCATAGTTGCCACAACAATTTATTTCAGATGTCAAGTTATATTGCAAAACCAAATATCTTGGGGTAATTGAAATAAGATAATACTCATGAAATTCTCTGGGTTAATTGCCAGGGTACCATCTAAAATATCTGATGATAATCATATTTAGACCTCTGCAAAAAATGAATTTTAGGTAGTAGGGTTATACACAATCTGACCCACTTTATTGTATTTGTTTATTTCAAGTAAATATTGTGCCATACCTTTCAGGGTGTGCTGATCCACCACCTAAGGCAGGTAAACCAACTATCTATTTTGCTCTGAGTATAATAATTGACATTTTATAATTGCTATCAATATGACACCACTACAAATCTCCACACCAGATATATATATTCTTTTGTGTAGCATGTGGACAGCGAAATATAGACTTCAGAACACTTCGGATAGTGGGCGGAGCAGAGGCAAAGCCATATTCCTGGCCATGGCAAGTGTCCATAAGAAATGGAATTACGCAGACATCAGCAACTCACAAATGTGGAGGAGTAATACTACATGCTCTTTGGGTTTTGACAGCAGCTAGTTGTGTGTAAGTATAGTATTTATAAAAATAAGGTTTACATAAGTTCAAGAAATTCTATTGTCGTTCAAATCTCATAGAGTACCTACTTTCAAAATCAAAGGCAGTTTCAGCGATTTTATTTTTCATTAAATTTTCAGACGTCATCAACCGCCTAATATGAGGTATTATGTTTTTGGTGCGACAAACTTTAAGCAAAACAATCCAGACGAAAAAGGAGTGGAAGCAAGAGAGGTATGTAAACCATTCATAAAATTTCCATTGCATGCGCTCTTGATAAAAATGCTGGAATATTTCGGAAGCATGAGGTATGACAAAAAAAGCTAAGAACAAGGATATTGAAAACTATCAAAATGTATTAGATCATCTGTTAACATCTATTAGCTTTGATGAATCAGCTCTTCATTGTAAAGATAAATTCTGTAAAAATCATATAGGAGAAGTTAGTCGGTTGTACTGCGAAGTTATTTCTGCTTGTGCTGAAGCTGCTGAAAAATGTATCCCTTCAACTGTTCCTAGTAAAGGGTCAAGTAAATGTATACCAGGTTGGAATGAACATGTTAGTAATGAAAAACGAGAGTCATTGTATTGGCATAGATGTTGGCGTGATGCTGGTTGTCCTCGGAATGGGGATCTAGCCGAAATGATGCGTATAACTAGAGCTCGTTATCATAAAGCTGTAAAACATGTTAAAAAACAGAGAGATAATATAAGGATAGAAAAGATGGCTGCGTCCATTGCTGATAATAGACATAGGGATCTATGGTCTGAAGTTAGAAAAATTAAAGGTAAAAATAGAAATTTGCCAGCTTGTGTTGACAATGTTTCTAATGATAAAGACATATGTGATGTATTCAGAGGGAAGTATGATTCTGTGTACAACAGTGTTTCTTATGAGGCTTGCGATATGATCAAGATAGTAGATATGGTTAATGAACGCTTGCGTTCTGAGAGTGGTGATAATTTAATTGTTACTGTTCAAGATGTCATCAAATGTGTAAAATGTATAAAGAGTGGTAAATCAGATGGTAATGAAGGGCTGTATTCGGATCACTTAATTCATGGATGTAGGCGCTTATACGTCATGATGTGTATGATTTTTAATGCCATGCTAATTCATGGAGAATCACCTGATTCAATGATATTAGGCACAATGATTCCTATCCCTAAGAACAAGCGTCAGTCATTGTGTAACTCCGATAATTATAGGTCTATTGCTCTGAGTAGCATTTTCAGTAAGGTTCTAGACTGGATTATTTTGTTAAAGGAAGATAAGGCTCTGAATAGTTCAAAACGTCAATTTGGTTTTAAAGTTAATTCTTCAACTACACACTGTACACTATTGTTAAATGAAACCATAAGTTATTATAATCTTAACCATACCAGTGTATATACTGTAATGCTAGATGCCACCAAAGCATTTGACAGGGTAAATTATGCTAAATTATTTAATGAGTTGTTACATCGTAATGTTTCTCCGATTATTTTACGTTTATTGATCAACATGTATACGAATCAAAAGCTGTGTGTTAGCTGGAATAATTGTACATCTAGTCATTTCCATGTCAGTAATGGTGTTAAGCAGGGCGGAGTTTTGTCTCCTGCATTGTTTGCAGTCTATATAGATGGATTATTGGTTAATCTTGAAAACTCTGGAGTTGGTTGTCATGTAGGTAATCAGTATACTGGAGCATTGGCATATGCTGATGATATTACGCTGTTATGTCCAACCTTAAGTGGTATGCAAAAGATGCTTGATATTTGTGAGAACTATGCTAATGATTATAATATATTATTTAATGGTAAAAAGAGTCAATTATTGTTATTTAAAGGTAAAGGTTGTAATGATAAAAAGGGAATTTTGAAAATCTTTGGTGAATCTTTAAAGTATTGTAATAATGTTGTTCATCTTGGTCATAGCATCTCCGTGGAAGACTCTGACTATATAGTGGATAAGTCATGTTCAGCTTTCTGGAAAAGTTTTAATATTTTCATGTCTGATTTCGGTCATATCCACCCGGTTGTTAAATGTAATTTATTTGATAAATACTGTTGTTCATTCTATGGGTCGCCAATATGGCTATTGAATAGCAATGCAGTTAATGACTTGTGCATAGCTTGGCGTAAGGCTTTAAGAAGTTTATGGAAGGTTCATCCAATGACTCATTGTGACTTAATTTATGCCATATCAGGTTTTGATCCCCTAAGGATCCAATTGTGTAGAAGATTTGTTAAATTTATTTAAAAAATGTCTAGTCAGTGACAATGATGTTGTCAGAGTTGTTAGTAAAGTAGCACTGGGTAACCCAATGTCTGTGATAGGGCGTAATTATAGCTATATTGATCACACTTTTGGTGATACTATAAGATACAGTATTAATGTTGATACCCTTAATGATGCTGCAGTTCTGGAAGAACTCATTAATATCCGTGATGGCTTTATGTCATGTGAGTATCTGTCTATGGATGATGTGTCAGACATGATTAACACATTATGTGTGTCATAATTGTTTTTAAGTAATACTTTTGTAATACTATTTGTTTTTATCATTGTTTTGTTTTTACCTTGTTTACTTTTATTTAATTAACCTGTACCACAATATATGTGTGTGAATAAAGATATTATAATGACTAACTGAAAATTTTCATCAGGAGTATACATTGTATCTTTGGTTTATTTTTTACTTTTTGTTGCCCTAAAAAAGTATAGAAACATCATGGTATAAATCATAAATGACATAAACAGAATGAGTTCCCATAGAGCGCTGAGAGCATTCAATGACATAGTTCCCAAAGGATTAAAAACCTTTTCTCTGACACAAACAATGTAACACTTTAAACTATTAAACAAACAGCGCTTGACAATTTCCTTTCCTCTTTCTTTTCCCAGGTCAGACGCATAATCAATTATCCAGGTGGTCCTGATTTTGCCCTTTTGCTACTACACGCACCTTTAAATTTCACAGATCCCAAAATAAGTCAAATCTGTCTGCCAAATTCTGATGCGGTGGAACGAGAAGAATGTTTTGTCACAGGCTGGGGAACAACACGAGGTAAAGTTGCAATTTTTCAAATAGATGTGCTAGCCAGATTGACTCACAATTAAAGGTTAAAACCTTTAAGTTATCAAAATTCTCAGCCAGTTTGGCTGAAAATTAAAGACTGTGGTATTTTTCACAATTTCTCTTATCCCGTTTAGGATTCAATTGTCATTTCCAATGTGACGAATGGCCAGCTAAAACCTAAATTTATTTCATTAACACTATATAATAACAGTTATAGTGATGTAACGATAAAACATTACTTTCTATTAACATTAGCAAATAGTTGTACTGTTGACATATACATTGTATACCATTATAATACCAATAATTGTCAGGACATCTCTATTCAATTCCAGGGGTATTGCCAGACAATGTCATGAAGGAGGCAAAAATTCCAGTTATGCCATCAGGTAACTGTTCATCACCATCGTATTACGGTCCGCAATTTCGCACCCATGATTTCTGTGCTGGGTTACCAGAAGGACGTAAAGACATCTGTGCTGTAAGTTTCGCCATGTAGTTAATCTACAATTGTTACATTTTATGAAGGTGGTCTGACATGCCATTATCTTCACCTTTTGAATGTTTTACACTATAATTACACAAGAAAAAACAATGGCATTTCAAAAGTTTTTCAACATTTGGTTGGCAATGTGAAAGTTGTATTAACTGTATAATGATGACATGCACTTCTTTCAAATGATGTGGGCAGATCTGTGCTACACCAGGACAATTTTAAAAGCCTAATGAGATAAATACTTCCATCATTTACCTTTACTCAATTGGCCATAACTTGAGGGGATCTAATATTTACTGTTTCTCATAAGAGTACTTGGAACAGATCTGAGATAGTCGATTTGGAATATTCGCCTGATTTTACCCTCAACACGGTTAAAATTTATGAGATGAATTCATTCCACGACATGTTCTTTTCTTGCTTTCACATAGGGAGATGCAGGCGGCCCATATACATGTTATAGACAGAAGAAATATGAACTGGTGGGGATCCTAAGTAATGATCAAGGATGTGCGTTGGCAACCAAACCAGGAATTTATGGAAGAGTTCATCCAATACTACCCTGGATTTCAAAAGTTGCAGGAGGTTGTTCATGTTTACTTGTATAAATTATAGTGATACTCTTTTTAAGAAATCCAAATATTTTTCAAAACATCATTGAGATCTAACTCTCCCTACTATTTCTGAAACACACTTTTTCTACTTTAGATGTGACACGGCAGTACTGCACAGGTAAGTTGTTAATTTTTTCGTAGAAAATTTCTTTGATTAAATAATTTCAAAGCCTTTGGAAGAGTGTTTTTGCTAACTATCATACTTTCACCTTCAATTCCTTTACACTTGTGATTATCATAGCGAAAGATTTTTCTTTGCCTTTTGTAATAAATTATAATTTCACATTGATTTTTCAATAAACCTTTTTCAACCTTTTCAGTGCAAACTGCTGGTGGCTTAGCTGGAGGGAAACCTTGCTTTTTTCCATTCTTCTTTGAAGGAGTGTACTACACCTCATGCACATCCATCAAATACCACACCGATTGGTGTTCCACCACTCCAGTATTTCAGGGGGAATGGGGGCATTGCATTGGTGAGTTCAATCAATTTGCCCCAGAAAGAATTAACTGATAACTTTGCAGATAATCACCTCACCGTACCATTCTTCTGGATTGCATTATATCCTGATGCAAAGGCGCATCAAGTCTCAAAATAAACATTTGATTGGGAACATTAAATCAAATCACTTTTTTTTAGTTATTGTTCAGTTTTTGTAATATTTAGTGGAATAGCTGTAAAAGATAAATAAACTGAATCAAAAGCATGGCTTGATGACAAATTTACTCAAACTTACAAGGCATAAGATTAACAATCAACTTGCAGCAAGTGAAGTTTGAAAATTTAGTCTGCCATGCCTATTCCAAATACAAAATGTTGGGCAATCACTAAAATACTTCCATATTCTCAGGATGTGGAGCTGCCATCATTCGTCAAACAACCACTACCACAACTACACCAATGCCAAAATTCAATGAGACTCTTCCTGTCAAAGGTAAGTAGATAGAAAAAGAACCTTAGTACGTACCGGACGTTTTTGAATGATTTGCACTGGGAACATGGGTAACTGTTTGTTTCTGGCTGTGCCCAAGGGTTACCTGAAATTAAAACAGGAAAGCTTCACTCAAACAGGAACTATTTTGTTGTGTGGTACAAAACACAACCCACACAGCCCTACTCCCCAGTGGAGTCCCCACCATTTGGAGAGTAGCCAGAAGAAGAATTTGCAAGAAAGCATATTACGGCATTTGTGACCTTCCCAGAAACATGACAGTGTAGTCGGGCAACTCGGGCATGTTTGGTCAGTTTGGAAACAAATCTTCATGACCTGAGTCACATCAGTTACTCATGCAACCTTTCTGAAAATGCCCATTGAATATATATCAACTTAAAGAATAAATGTCTTTCTCATTGCGGCAGTATACAGACATAAATGGTAATAGTAATCACATCAAAAATATATTCTAAAGAGTCAAACTTACATTTGTTCAACCTTTACATGTACACTCTAAAAAAATTCAGACAAAATTGGTTTTTTAGATTCAAAATGGTTTTTTGAAAAACCAAATTTCAATGCAAAAAACCATTTTGAATCTAAAAAACAATTTTGTCCCGACATTTTTTAGAGTGTATTTAAGTTAAAGATTGCTCCTGTTGACTTTCCACCTAAATGATGCCAAACAGAAGTGTGCCTATCAGTTTGTAATTCGTTTTTGGCTTACGAAACGTTCATCCAAATATTTGCTGCATTGAATCATCGCATTTATTTTTCAGTTAAATAGTTGCGCCATATAAAAACTTAACAACAGGGTGGGTACCTCTTTTAGATGTGTTTCAAATTAATTATACATATTCTTAATTTTCAGACAGAATCAGACTGGTGGGTGGGAAAACCAAACAGCAAGGAAGAGTAGAGGTGAACTATCGAGGACAGTGGGGCACGGTGTGTGATGATTTCTTTGACAAAAATGCTGCAAAGGTCGCCTGCACGATGTTGGGATACAGGTTAGTTCTATATAAATTGCATAAATGATTTCTTCAATTCTATCAGATTTAGTCCCCTTACTTCATCATTCAAATTTATATGTGTATGTTTCAGTGACGGAGATCCTTTAGGTCCAGTCTATACTCCGGATGGCAGTGGAGAAATCATGCTGGACAATTTGCAATGTCGTTTGTCAAATACAGTCCTATGGGATTGTTTAAACTCCGGTTGGAAGGTCCATGATTGCAAACATGAGGAGGATGCTGGCGTTATTTGTTACTATACATCAGGTGAAATACCCTTTAATAAATGCCCCTTGTTAAAGTTCAATTCAACTTTATTGATCATCAAAAATGTGAATGGCAGATTCCAGGCATATAATTAAAAAAATTATATGAGATTTGTAAAATTTATCTACATAGGCCTATTGGTTTATATTTGTGCACAGTTCTGGGCCAAGCTAAATATGTCCATGCAGTTTCGGCGTATGCATTCAGCAATAATAGTACCAGAGATGTAGCGACTTTTTATTGTTAGACCCAAAACTTTTTTCTACAGGGCAAGGTTTACGGCTAGCCGGAGGGAGCAACAGTTCTGAAGGTCGGGTGGAGGTCAAGCGAGACAACCAGTGGGGAGGAGTCTGTGATAAGAAATGGACTGATGACGATGCATCTGTTGTATGCAGTTCCCTTGGATATGCGTAAGTAAAAATATATAAGTTCAAATGGTAACATTGGTTTAAACAAGCAATTTGTGGACATAATGTATATTCCAAAGGACCAAAGTACACATGATTATTTATTTATTTTTATGAACATCAAGTTTCTTGAAGCAAAATAATTGAGGTGAATAACACAATCTTGTGTCCTTCATCTTTACCAAAGCGGGCTGCTATCTGGTTCCACCATTGCATAAATAATTCAGTACCCTATAACCAACACCACAACTCATAGAATGACGCCAGAACATTGTCCTGTCTGCATGATCGAAATGACATAATTATGTAGTTGTAATAAAATTAACATTGCTCTTTTCTTTAGATCGGGGGAAGTGAAATACTTTGGACAAGGAACCAATGTGACTCTGTTGGCCAATCCTGTATGTGACCGCAGTATGAAATCTTTATGGCAGTGTGCTCACGATGGATGGGGAATCAAAAACTGCACCACTCCAGGCGTTGGGGTCAAATGTTATGGCTTCCAGTGGGGTAAGTAATATGTATATTTAGGCCTGTACATTTTAGTTTTTAAAAAGTTTTGTAATTATTACTCTGGTTTTGCAATGCACAGTGAATTGTTTAATTGTGTTATATCTAATTCTCCTCAGGTATAGCGATTACATTCCAAATTTCCTTTTCCTCTGCTTATAACGGCTACGACGCACATATCAAATGTATGTATTGTATGTTGTGAAATTTTCTTTTTCTTTGTCCAGCTCGAAAATGTGGGTACCGAAATCCTCCAACCTTGAACCAATACATTGGAGACTCTTTACAAAATGCAAGTGCCCGGATAGTGGGAGGTTCAGAAGCTATACGATTCTCCTGGCCTTGGCAGGTGTCATTACATCTTAACGAGAAACACTATTGTGGCGGAGCCCTGTTAACCCCAAGCTGGATTGTCACTGCTGCGCATTGCTTGTAAGTTATGTCATCTACTGATCACACAGTACACATATATGTTTAGTTCTAAAGAATGGAAAATGATATGTTACTGTTTTTGATTACATTTTTTTGTACAAAAAGTGACGGTGTGATGATAGAAATGAATCCTTTACCAGAGAGCAAGCCTAAATGCATTTCAGTGAAGTGTCACTACATCTTGTTTATTTTCTCTAATTTTGTACAACAGTCTTTTTTTAATGGTCAATAAAATCAAAATCAAGGTGTTGGCAGTCCCCAGATGATGCGTTAACCTGTATACATGAGTTATTGGTTTAACTAAATTCCTATCTACCAAGATTCAACCATACTCCTAAATTCCTGCAAATAATGATACCCATACCTAAATGATTGAGATCCACCCACAAAGTGTTCAACAGCATGTGCTCTGATGATGATTTTATTTTTGTCTTAACAGCAGAACGAACCCTCCTCTCACTTCATGGAGAGTCATCGCTGGCCAACATCAGAAGTCATTCTGGGTAGCAGAACCATCAAGACAAATGAGACTGGTGAGAAATACTATCTAGCAATAAATATGTTAAAGATGATAATAAATTTTAATGTTTGCCAGAGATACATTTCCCATATTCTAAATTCTCTAAGGTTTCAGAGATAAAGCTACATCCAGGAGTTTTATATGTCAATGCATCCAACATTGCCTTGGTGAAAGTGTCAGTGCCTTTCGACTTCACGAAGCCAGAAATCGGCTGCATCATACTCGCAAGAAAGAACGTAACAACAGGACAACGCTGTTATGTCACAGGATGGGGTACAACAGAAGGTATATTTCTTGTTTTTTTCGGGTTACACCAGATTATGCATAACCGACTAAACTAATTGTGACATTTATACAAAGTAACCTGCCAATGCTCATCTCAGTTACACTGCAGATAAATATATTTCACCGCATAAGGGGACAAACCCTACGTCTATGTTGATGACACAGGAATTCTGGCGTGGTTCCCTCATTCAGTAGATGTACCAGCTATGAGTACCACTCCATAGCTGTCCTAAGCTGTATCACGTGGAAGGCTGAAAACTAATTTCATGGCAGCACAATGATATGTAACCAACAAGCATCCAAATACACTTTTACAAAAAGATATCTCGATCTCCCTCAATGCTGTCCACGTTATACTAGGCCTGTACCTTTACATGTTGCAGGGACAGGACGTAATGATATCTTGAATGAAGTTGTGGTTCCCATTATCGACAGCAAGATTTGTAACGGATCAGACTGGTACGCAGGAAGGATTCCTCAATCTGAGTTTTGTGCTGGTTACGAAGTGGGAGGAAAAGACTCTTGTATTGTAAGTTGAACAATTACCATAATTACTTGTATGCATGACAAATATAATTCGCCAAAGATCTATATTTTAAAAAGATTGGAAAATTTTGAGCCCTAATACCGAATCCAATTCCTAACTACATAAATGGCAACCAGCCAATCAATACAGTTTGTTCAACCGTTACTATCATCTTAATGACCTGTAACATGCATGATTGGATGGAGTGGGATTCAATACTAGGGCCAAATTTTGTGATATATACCAATCACAGGAAATGCTTACTATCCTCAATTCAGTAGACATGCAATTAAAATTATGCTAAGAACATAATTTGCCACAATCAAAATTCTATCCCTGTGTCAGACCCTAGTTTGTTTGGTATGTTTCCAATGCTTATCACATAGGGTGATGGAGGTGGTCCTTTGGTATGTCTTCAACAACAACAATTCCACTTATCGGGGATATCCAGTTGGGGTGAGGGTTGCGCAGACAGAAAGAAGCCAGGAGTATATACCAAGGTTTATGAAGTCTCCGGATGGATAGCTAAAGAAATAGGTAGGAAAGAGAGTTATTTCTATGATTTTGGCTGTGGAAGCAACTGTTTACAACATGTGGTTTTCTTTCATGTTGCTTATGAAGTAGTTTGATATTATAAGGTGACAGATTGTTTTAAATGATTTCTACTATGATCTCTGACTTATCCTTGTCCACAGGAAGAACCCCGTGTGACATAGACCCATGTCTTCATGGTGGAACTTGCCTTTTGTATCCTAATGACAACAAAAGGAGAAAATGTCAATGTTTAGTTGGATTTACAGGCATCAGCTGTGAAACATGTAAGTATCAGTTGAAAATAGAGATAATATGATTTTAAGATTTATTTCACAATGGCGTTGAGACAAATTTTGTCTTGTGTATAACAAACCTAAGATGTATCACAAACCAAAGGAAATTTAAAGAATGCTTTTGGAACAGGTAACAACAATCACATCATATTGATAAGTAGAGTATACTTCAGCTAAAGCTTTAACTTCAACATTTGAAAATCAAGTGTCTGTATATAATAATCTTGTCAATTAAAACCTTTTCAACTGATTCATTCACACACGAGTGTTAAATCCCCATGCTTACTAATTGTACTTTCAATTTTGATGAATCACTGATGATTCATACAGAATAACTCGAAAAACTTAATAGGTAAATTTCTTTTTGCAATTTCAGTTGCAGGAACTGCATGTATAGCCAACCCCTGCTTAAATGGGGGCACATGCAAAGATAACCCAGTCGATCCAGTAAATAAGAGAATCTGTGTCTGTACAAATGCCTACAAAGGAGACAGTTGTCAAAGTGAGTGCAATTTCTGCCCTTTTCCATTGTCTGATTTTAAAATGAAATAAAACATTTGCCAATCTCCATGATGATCTGTATGTTAATTATACTTCCTTCATACCATGACAAACACACACATATATTTTAGTATAATGATGGTTTGTTTCTATATCATAACAATAGAAGTTGCAAAAATCTAACAGCACTCATTGTCGATTTTCTGCAAATTTATGTATTCCTGTCCAGACGAAATCTCTATTTGACAAAAAAAGGACACCTATGAGAATGCCTGAAAATCTCTCTTTCCTTTATTTTAACAGCTGCGAAAACAGCATGTGAGATAAGTCCATGCCAGAACGGTGGTACGTGCACGAACGACCAAAAAAATACAACATTCACAAGAACTTGTGTTTGCCCCAGCACACACAAAGGAAGCAGCTGCGAGAGTAAGTGGAAATGATAATCTGATCAAGCATAGATCTTACCGCTTTCAAAGTTACTTTTAAAAAAAATGTTAGATTAATTTTTCACTCAAAAGGAAGATCACATAATATTGAAAATTCACCAAAACAAGGGACTGAAGCTAACCAAAACTATTAATTTTGTTAGAAACCATGCACACCAACTTTTGAGTTGAACACTGTGATGTAATAGCAAGACTACCAGAGTTTACTCTGGTGATATATGCTGGGGAAATACTCTGATGCCAAGACTTTTCAACATTTTCAAAAAATGTAACGAGAATGGACAATCACCATTGTTAATTTTTCAGTTTCCAAAACTGTCTGTGACGCAAACCCATGTTTGAATAAAGGAAACTGTACACTTGATCCAAAAAACTCAACACAGCGGATTTGTACATGTCCTGTGACATACACCGGAAAAAATTGTGAAAGTAAGTCGGCATAAATTTTTGTGATCTCTATTGATACTCAAAAAGGCAAAAATTACCATATGACTATGCAAGCTCCTTAGCAAACCACAGGTTCAGTGTGTTATCAAGTTGGTGATAATATTTATGTACATTCATTCTATGACAGAAGTTTTTATCAACTCTTTAAATTATTAGAAAAATATCATTGAATTTTACATCTTGTGAAATCAATCTACATTTTTTGTTTATTGATACTGATTTGCAATCTCTCTGAAGCATTCTATCATAATTTGTAGAAATACTAACATGTAATACCAAAGTCATAAGATGAGATGTCTATAAACTTTCAGCTAAGTCAGCCTGTGGAACAACACCATGTCAGAATGGGGGTAACTGCACAAATGATCCTACAACCCCAACAACCAAGAGAACATGCAAATGTCCTCTTCAATACACAGGAGAGAACTGCCAAAGTGTGTGAAAATTGAAATATCTTCAGTTATCTTCAATGATAATTTATGAAAATTAACTACTGAAAATATCTGATATGTAACTTAAAATGACTAATATTTGACAAAATCTATTTTCTAAGGTTTAACAGCATGTGCCAAGACTCCTTGTTTCAATGCTGGAAATTGCACAAATGATCCAAAGAACCCAGCAACCAACAGGACTTGCCAGTGTATGGTTAGATACACAGGAGTCAACTGTGAAAGTGAGTTTGATTTTACCTTCTACCTCAAATGTTGATTTGATTATATCTAATCTGAAGTTTCATAGTCTTCAAATAATTGAACATTTTTGCATTGACAATGTACACACAGATGCCTCCAACTAAGGCAAGGGAGCACCAAAAAAATTTAATAATTTTCTCAATATTTCAGGCCTATCAATTAAAAATTCAGCATTGACAACATTTTCACAGATGCTTCCGACTAAGGCAAGGGAGCGACACAAAAATCTGAATATTTTTCTCAATATTTCAGACCCATAAATTAACAATTCTGCATTCACAACATTTACACCGATCTATCAATGCATTCAAGGGAACAACAGAAATATTTTATACTTAATTGAATATTTTTCTCAATATTTCAGGTCTGTCAGCTTGTGGAAAGATGCCATGCCAAAATGGGGGTACCTGCACCAATGCCCCAGCGAGTCCTGCCACCAATAGGACATGTCAGTGTCCAACTGCATTCAGAGGGGATAGTTGTCAAAGTAAGCTGAGTTTAACTTGTTAAATATAGCATCAGTCAGTATGGTAACAATACACATGTCTTAAAATGACAATTAATGAAAAGTGTTTTTGGAAAATATGAGTCTTCCAATGTTTTTTGAAGGCTGCACCCTCGTGCAATATGAATTTTCTCATGCAAATAAATGTTCATATTGCACCCACATCATGCCATATAGTCATATATGTACAATATTGTACAAGGTATTTTGCTATAACATCTTATACAGCTGCCAAAACTGCCTGCGAGTTGAAGATATGTCTGAATGGGGGAACATGCAAAAATGATGTGAAGAGTCCAACAACCAATCGGACATGTGTGTGTCCTGTCACCTTCACTGGAGACAGTTGCCAAAGTATGTATGTTTTCTTAATTGAAATAACATTTCATTTTTTACATAGCATCGTATGGTGTGTCATTCAAATTAAGGGTAACTTTTCCCAGAATTGCACTTTGACTTAAAAATCTCACCTTACTTTCGAAAAAGAGTGAATTTCTGTCATTTCATGTATAATTTAAAATATCCCAATCAAAAATTATTTTTTTGTTCTATGTAATTAACAAATACAATGTCGTCTGAAGTCCATTATGCAGATGATAGTTATACTTGTAAGTTACCTCCAGTAGTAAAAACCTCTGAGGAATCTCCTTCTCTTAGTAATTTCCTAATAATTTGAAATTGTTATGAATTTGATTTATGTAATATTATATAGATCTTCATTGCCTGTGTTTTATCACCCTTTCAAACATTTCAGCTACTTCAGCTTGTGGAAGATTTCCATGCCAGAATGGGGGCATCTGTAAGAATAACATCATTACCCCTGCCATCAACAGAACTTGTGAATGTCCAGTTAAATACACTGGCAACAACTGCCAAGGCAAGTTTCAGTTGTGGAATAAGGCCACACATAATTGATTCTTAGCTTCGCGGACCCGCCGACACAATAGATTTCCTGCCGATGGCATTATAAAATTTGTTTTTTTTTTCACCTTTTTTTTCTGTCCTACCGACCAACACTAGAGCCTTGAGAGTATCCGAGAAGCTAAAGATCAATTATGTGTGGCCTAAAGTGTACATGCAAGTGCAAGTTCATAAAAATACTAATTGAGCAAAGATATAGAACTTGTTATTTGTGGTGAAAAAGTAGAGTGAAATTATCTAAAGCAAATTAATTGTATCTGATGGTCTTGAGCACCTTAATCCAAAATACCTGTGTGCATAAGTTCCACACAATTATCTTTCCTGTGGTATGTTTGAGGCAATGCGCTCTTCACTGAATAGTGTATGCTTTGCAGCACCACTCCCTTACTGAACACGAAACCTTCAAGAAAGGCTGCTGTGGTCCCTGCGTTATAAGACCCTTATGCGGTCATGAAGTGGTCTCTCATGGGGGTGCTGTCTCTCGTCGGGGTGCAAAATGCACTAAAAATACTACTTGGTATGGAAGGAAGGTGGTCACATAAGGCAAGTCGAGTCTTAAAACAGGAGGTCTTACAACGCAGGTACCACTGAATAGTAAAATGTTGATCAGAGAAATGTTGGGGAATGGAAGCATTACGGGATCACCTGTAATAAAATGCAGATGGGCCAAATTTGAAAAAGAGGCTGAATTTGTTCTTAAAATCGCCTCCCATCGTCTTTTTTTATATTTTAATTTCCTGTTCATATATTGCAGTGCTGTCAGCATGTGGCAAATCACCTTGTCCCAATGGAGGAATCTGCTCAAATGATCCAAAAAATCCAATGTTCAACAGGACTTGTGTTTGCCCAGTGACTTTTACAGGTCCAACCTGCCAAAGTAAGTTCAGTTGTTTGTAACAAGTTGTATTATGACACACTGGTTATACATTCAAAACACCTTCAATAATGTTCTGAAATCTTCAGGTCAATAATGACCCAATTGGATCATTTAATATCTGAATTTGTTTCTTCAGCCTTGTCAGCATGTGGCAAAAGCCCCTGTCTCAATTCGGGCAACTGCACCAATGACCCCAAAAACCCTACGACCAACAGGACTTGTGCCTGCCCCAAGACCCACAAAGGCATCTCATGTGAAAGTAAGCATTTTAATTTTTTTTAAATAACATATTGTCAGCATTCATTTCCTTCCATGAGGATAATAAAGTTCATCTAATTACGAGGTCAATGACCTCATTATTATCAACTCTTAACTATTTTTCAGCTAGCAAAACTGCTTGCGAAGTCTCCCCGTGCTTAAATTCTGGAACATGTGTGAACAATCCGACAAACCCGATGTTCAACAGGACATGTGCTTGTCCCAGTACTCACAAAGGCAGCAGCTGTGAAAGTAAGTCATTCTTTAAATTTCCAATTGTAGTAATTGAAATTAAACTGGAGACGAATTCTATGGCCAGCAGAAACAGGCTCTTACAACTTAAAGGGTATAGAAACAGCCTGTCAAACAATTGTAATATTTTATTAATCATTCAGTGCATTTCAACCGCATACTTCATATTCATTTCTAATTATAATAACTTCAGCTGCGAAAACTGCCTGTGAAAAGCAACCATGCTTTAATGGAGGGAACTGCACGAATGACCCAAAAAGTCCAGCAACCAACAGGACGTGTGTTTGCCCGGTTACTCACAGGGGCACTAATTGTGAATGTAAGCAGAAATAAAAAGCTTATACGTGTATGCTTCTATAACAATTCTATAAAGTTTAACTTCCATAATATTAAAATATCCATAAAATGATTACATGGGAAAATAGGTAAATACTGTCAAATTCAGTAGTTTACATTTATGTTGACTGTAGTATTTCATTATTCTAATTTTCTAAATGTTAAAAAATTTCAGCTGCAAAAACGGCATGCGAGAAGACCCCATGCAAAAATGCGGGCACATGTATCAATGATCCAACCACTCCTACGACCAAAAGTAGGTGTGTTTGCCCTGCGACTCATACCGGAACTGTTTGCGAAAGTGAGTATTACTATAACAAGTTAACAAACTCTCCTATATTATCATCAAATACTACAGATGTTGTCTAACCCTTTTGGTCTAACCCTTTTTCTGTAATGATTGTGTATATTGCTTTTTTTTTCAGCTCTCATAACTGCTTGTGCTAAAAACCCATGTTCCAACAATGGCTCATGTACCAACACCCCAGGAGACCCCGCCAACCTTCAAAGGACCTGCCAATGTTCTGTTGACTACACAGGAGCTAGCTGTGAATGTGAGTCCTAAATTAAATTTCCTACGAATATCGATCAAGAAAAATGATATGTATATCTTCCACGCAATGCCAAAACGTCATAGGACACACAGCTACTACTACTCGGAAAGGGTTCTACCCATGATCCCCACTTATTTTTTCAAGAAAATTTGGAATTGGATAAAAAGGTTACATTACTAATTTATCCATCTGTCTACCACAAAACCTCTAAGTCTTTACTACTTTTGGCATTTTATCCTGGATTTTTTATTGATAAACATATTTCCAATTTTCAGTTCCCTCAGCATGTAAGAAGACTCCATGCCAAAATGGAGGAACGTGCACAAATACTCCCACTGATCCGAAAAACACAAGGACTTGTAACTGTCCAACTACTCACAGCGGAACAAATTGTGAAGGTTTGATACACTAGTTATACATGTATCCTCAATATAATGTTGTATTAACTTACTCTGGTGGCAGCCTAAACTCTTTGGTCACAGTAAAGACAATGGTAATCCCAGCCTTGGACTTCAAGGAATTGTGTACGTAAAAAAATAAAAAACAATATCTTCTACTTCTACTTCATTTTCCTACATGACGCACAGTCTGCAGTTTCAGTCGTGTTGGGAATAAAAATCTGTCACAGACTAACTGTGCATTCAAAAAATATCTAGATTATTTGACATGCATTTTAAATTCATGACAATGTTTGTTTCAGTTCCCAAGACTGGATGATACAAGATGGTGCTCTGAAAAACTTGAAAGATTTTATATTTTTGCCACACATGCATTTATATACACCCACTTTTAGTTACATATATGTTGTAAATAAAAATTGACACTGCCAATATCCTCTAGTCTAATATGTTCTTCTTTGATTCTTTAAAAAATTAATTATGCAGTACACTACAGCTGCTCAATGTTGTGTTGCATAGATTATAAGTAGACTTTCTGGTCAACAAAAACTGAGACACAGTTGACCTGTCCAGCCTCTTTCCGACATCCAAATACCAAACCTCCCACGACAATTCATTGGCTAAGTGGACCATTCATTTGTCCAGCCACTTTTTAACATCCAAATACTAAATCTCACGAAACACCTCATTGGCAAAGTGGACCAGTCACTTGTCAGACACTTTTAGCATCCAAGTACTAAATCACCCAAGACAACTCATTGGCAAAGTGGACCATTCACTTGTGCAGCCACTTTTTAACATCCAAATAATAATCTCCCAAGACAACTCATTGGTAAAGTGGACCATTCACCAGTGCAGCCACTTTTTAACATCCAAATACTAAATCTCCCAAGACAATTCATTGGCAAAGTGGACCAGCCACTTTTTAACATCCAAATACCAAATCTCCCAAGACAATTCATTGGCAAAATAGACCATTCTTGTCCAGCCACTTTTTAACATCCAAATACTAATCTGTCAAGACAACTCATGGGAAAAGTGGACCATTCACTTGTGCAGTCACTTTTTAACATTCCAATACTAAATCTCCCAAGACAATTCATTGGTAAAGCGGACCATTCTTGTCCAGCAACTTTTTAACATCCAAATACTAATCTGTCAAGACAATTCATTGGCTAAGTGGACCATTCATTTGTCCAGCCACTTTTTAACATCCAAATACTAAATCTCACGAAACACCTCATTGGCAAAGTGGACCAGTCACTTGTCAGACACTTTTAGCATCCAAGTACTAAATCTCTCAAGACAATTCATTGGCAAAGTGGACCATTCTTGTCCAGCCACTTTTTAACATCCAAATACTAAATCTCCCAAGACAACTCATGGGAAAAGTGGACCATTCACTTGTGCAGCCACTTTTTAACATCCAAATACTAAATCTCCCAAGACAACTCATTGGCAAAGTGGACCATTCTCATGTCCAGCCACTTTTTACATCCAAATACCAAATCTCCCAAGACAGTTCGTTGGCAAAATAGACCATTCTTGTCCAGCCACTTTTTAACATCCAAATACTAATCTCTCAAGACAAATCATTGGTAAAGTGGACAATTCATTTGTCCAGCCACTTTTTAACATCCAAATAATAATCTCTCAAGACAAATCATTGGTAAAGTGGACCATTCATTTTTCCAGCCACTTTTTAACATCCAAATACTAAATCTCCCAAGACAACTCATTGGCAAAGTGGACCAATCACTTGTCCAGCAACTTTTTAACATCCAAATACTAAATCTCCCAAGACAACTCATTGGCAAAGTGGACCATTCACTTGTGCAGCCACTTTTTAACATCCAAATACTAAATCTCCCAAGACAACTCATTGGCAAAGTGGACCATTCACTTGTGCAGCCACTTTTTAACATCAGAATACTAAATATTCAAAGATAACTCATTGGCAAAGTGGACCATTCACTTGTGCAGCCACTTTTTAACATCAGAATACTAAATCTCCCAAGACAACTCATTGGCAAAGTGGACCATTCTTGTCCAGCCACTTTTTAACATCCGTATACCAAATTCCCCAGGACAGCTCTTTGGCAAAGTGGATCAGTCACCCGTCCAGTCACTTTTCAACATCCAAATACCAAATCCCCTAAGACTAATCTTTGCAAAGTGGACCATTCACTTGTGCAGCCACTTTTTAACATCCAAACACTAAATCTCCCAAGACAACTCATTGGTAAAGTGGACCACTCACTGTTGCAGCCACTTTTTAACATCCAAATACTAAATCTCCCAAGACAACTCATGGGCAAAGTGGACCATTCACTTGTCAAGCCACTTTTCAACATCCAAATACTAAATCTCCCAAGACGACTCATTGGCAAAGTGGACCAATCACTTGTGCTGCCACATTTCAACATCCAAATACTAAATCTCCCAAGACAACTCATTGGCAAAGTGGACCAATCACTTGTGCTGCCACATTTCAACATCCAAATACTAAATCTCCCAAGACAACTCTCAACAGCAGACCAGTCACTTGTCAACATCCAAATTCTAAATCTACCAAGGCAGCTCTTTGCCACAGAGGACCTGGCACATGCCAGCCCATTCATCATACAAAATTGCAGTACTTTCCAGGTCTATAGATCAGTCACTCGTCTTGTCCTTTACAAAACATTCAAGTATTTACTAAACCTTTCAAAATATCTCAGTTCTAGACTCCTTCCCTGCAATTTGATGAATTCACATGCAACCACACAGGCTACATTTTAAAATATGCTGTACTTTTAAAGATGTCATGCACCTTATATATTTTGTGCAGATCAGGGCTATTATGCACATTCTGAAACGTAACTACCAATTCCTCAAGTCCTCAGGGGACATACACTTCAGCAAAGCCTTCAGTGATTCTGTCAGGCACACCCTAAAACTGACCAATGACCAAGACTTCAAGTAACCCAGACAGCACTGCACCGACGGACCATCAGCGGTCCGCCGGTGCCGAATCGGCGGACCATCGTAGAGAGCCACCGATGGCCCATCATCGTTTTGGCCAGCACCCCGACTGCGGTCCTTCACTGGCTTGCCAACAATCGGACCATTGATGGACCATCATTGGGCCACTGATTGACAAATGATACACACTACAAAGAATTGTCAATGGACCATTGATGGACCGCTGATGGCTTGCCAACAATCCAACCATCAGTGGGCCGCCATTGGGCCACTGATTGACAACTTATATATCACTTTAAAGAACTGTTGGTGGACTGTCGATGGACCATTAATGGCTTGCCAATGATCGGGTCATGGTCGTTTTGGCCAGCACCCCGACTGTGGTCCTTGAATGGCTTGCCAATGATCGAGCCATTGACGGGCCATCATTTGGCCACTGACTGACAAATTATATACCCTCTAATTTCTGTTGATGGACTGTTGACGGACCACTAATGGCTTGCCAGTGATCGGGTCATGGTCGTTTTGGCCAGCACCCCGACTGTGGTCCTTGAATGGCTTGCCACTGATCGAGCCATTGACAGGCCATCATTTGGCCACTGCTTGACAAATTATCTACCCTCTAATTTCTGTCGATGGACCGTTGATGGACCACTGATGGCTTGCCAATGATCGGGCCATGGTCGTTTTGGCCAGCACCCCGACTGTGGTCCTTGAATGGCTTGCCACTGATCGAGCCATTGACGGGCCATCATTTGGCCACTGATTGACAAATTATATTCCCTCTAATTTCTGTCGATAGACCGTTGATGGACCACTGATGGCTTGCCAATGATCGGGCCATGGTCGTTTTGGCCAGCACCCCGACTGTGGTCCTTCAATGGCTTGCCAATGATCAGACCATCGATGGGCGGTCATTGGGCCACCAATTGACAAATGATATACCAAACACAAACTGTCGATTGAACCATCGATGGACTGCTCACGGCCAGCCAACAATCGGACTATCCGTGGGCTGTCTTTGGACCGCTGATGGGCCAATAATACAAACCTTCAAACTGTAGACGGACAGTTGATGGACCATCAATGACAGAATGGCAAATCTAAGGCGGGCTGGTTGAGTAATGGCGTGTCGATTATCGGACCATCGCTGGGCCGTTATTGGCCCGCTCGCAGACCAATGATGAACCTTCTACAAACAAATCATCATACCATAGTAGCCCACCAATGGGCATCAATAATTTATATAGTGATCCTACAATGATTATGATTTACAATGAGTGTGGATTAAGCCACCTATAGATATACTAATACAACAAAACTCTTTTAAAGTGTTCTTTGATATGAAATCATTCATTACAAAACATATAGACTGTAACAACTAATAGTAGGGAATATGAGCATTGGCGAATCCAAACCGGTAGTTACGGGGCTCCGGGTATCATTTCGGCATCCTTTGCCCCAAGGCACTGCATATTTTCTTCAAAATGCTGTGCAAAGTGATGAACCTGTAAAAACCAAATATAACACGTAATACTGCATTTCTTGTGCAAACGATGAAACATTTTTATCATATACAATTATAAGAGAGAGTAGGCAGAGACGAGAGGAGCCTGAGTGAGGGAAGAAGCAGGGAGGGAGAGAAGTTCTTGTTAGGGGGAGACCATTTAATATCCAGGGGGGGGGGGCTTGGAGTTTCTTTTAAATAAATAATTTCTTGCTCAGTTTTGGTGAAATAAATAATTTCCGGTGGGGGTTTTTCTTAACAAGGTGTAGCGTGATTTAGGAATGAATATTCAGGGACTTTGCACGCTTGAAATAAATAATTACTGCCGCCCCTTACAATGAAATAAATAATTTCCTGCCGAGGAAAACTCTAAGCCCCCCCTGATTATGAAATAGTCGCCCCCTTAGGAAAAAAAAAGCAACGGTCAGAAACGACAAGTACAAGGAAGGAGGAAGAAAAGAAGTTAGAAAAGGGGAGGTTCAGGGAAGTACAGAAAGGAAGCAGGACAATATAACTTCACTCAACGGTCGAACCAGCTGGTTTCATCAAATGGCTCCCACCTGACCCCCTCAGAATTAGCTTGAAAAATTCCCAGAGGAAGCTACAATTCTTAGTAGGCTGTGTGCAAAATTTTATGTCTCTATCTTCAATAGTTTTTGCTACAAAAAATAAAAAACGAAGGTAATGTTTTGTCAATTTTCGCCCTCGTTTTTGTGACATCAAATGGAAATGAGATTTCAGAAAGCTATATCTTCAAAAGTAATGATGCTATTGGCCTGAATTTTTTTGTGTGCAATATTTGGGCCCAGATACTTCCACTTCCTTGATTAGTGATGGAATAGGACTCTACTTCTGGGAACTGTGACTGCTTAAACATGCTCTTTCATTTAGCAAAATATTCTGGGTCACCATGTTTGAAAGGCTTTAGCAAGGAAAGTATTAAAGAGAGAAGGTTGATTTTTTTCTGAAGAGCTAGCTGTCTTTAAGTTTTAACAGTCTGGTCAAAAATCAAGCATGTCAGGTATTTCGTATTTAGAATATAGCAGTGCAAAGTCTGGAAAAAACCTAAAGCTTAGCAACTTCAGCGCCCAATTGCAAATGTCTGACAACCTGAATCGAGTTCAAACCAAAACTGTCTGGAAGAAAATATTGTTTACTAACAGATTCTTTAAGGTGAATGTGGTGCAAGAGCTCATTATTTAGTTATGAATTTTTTAGTAAAACGCTCGTTTTTGTGATATCAAATGGAATTGAGATTGTAGAGGGCTATATCTTCAGAACCAACATAGCTGTTGGCCTGAAATTTTATGTGTGCAATATTTGGGCCCAGACCCTACCTCCCCTTGATTTTTGCTGGTATAGGACTGTTTCCCTGTGAACTGTCACTGTTCAAATATGCTCATTCATTTAGCGTCACTTTATATAGTCACAGTTCCCAGAAATATAGTCCTATACTAGCACTAATCAAGGAAATGGAAGTATCTGGGCCCAAATATTGCACACAAAATATTTCAGGGCAATAGCATCATTACTTTGGAGATATAGCTTTCTGAAATCTCATTGCCATTTGATGTCACAAAAACGAGGGCGAAAATTGACAAAACATTACCTTCGTTTTTATTTTTTGTAGCAAAAACTATTGAAGATAGAGACCTAAAATTTTGTACACAGCCTATTTACTATATTGCCTTGTTTTAAGAATTTTTTCAGAAAAATCTGAGAGGGTCAGGTGGGAAGATATTCAGAAATTTGATGAAACGGCGTGGTTTGACCCTCATATTTAATTAACATGTCACAATATGCCAAGACATGCCATCACTGCAGGCCTTAAATCTTAAATAATTTTAAAATGCAGACAAAAAAGTGTGAATATTTTAGGATATTGTAAGGTGGCTTACGTCCAGTGTTTTTCTCTTAAGGGAAAGCCCAAGGCCCTCTCTGGAAATCTAATGGCTGCCCCGAGAGATATATCAGTGGCATGCCATTGGCGAGCCACCAATGGATTGCCGCTTGTGCGCCACCATCGATTTGTACCAATTAATATCGGCTTGCCTTCAATTGACACTCAGCGGCAGGTTAGCAGCATGCCATCGGCGGGCCACCAATGGTTCGCCAATTTCGCACGACCCTCGATTGGTAGGCCAACCAATATTGGCTTACCTTCAATTGGCCCCCCAGCCATATTCAGGTGGGTACCGTCAGCGGGCCGCTAATGGCTTGCCGACTGAGCACCACATGCGAAAATGGAGGGAAAACGTATCTGCCACATGGAACTGACTGATTGTTGTCTGCAGTATAACCAAAATGAAAAAACAGATAGAAATTGGCTTCTTAGGATGCCTGGATGTTTCGTAAAACTACTTACCTAACAATACAAGACATTTTCAGCTTCAAAGTGTTGATTATCATTCGCGCAAAGTCACAAACTTCCTCATGCCTCTTCATTGCAGGAGACATTTTGTAGAAGTAGCATGTGGTTTTCCCTGGACTCCTGAGTCCTGGTCTTCCGACTTACCGTCAATGGACCGCCAATGGCTGGCCAATTGTGTACCACCATAGGTTTGTTGGCTACCCTTCAATTAGCCACCAGCGGTATGTCAGTGGCATGCCATCAGTGGGCCTTCAATGGCTTGCCGATTGTGCGCCGTCATGAATTTGACTAGCCCTCAGTGGTGTGTCAGTGGCAGGCCATTGGCGGACCTCCAATGGCTTGCCGATTGCACAGCACTAATAGATATAGTTACATTGTCGGCTTGTCTTTGATGAGCCATCAATGGTGTGTCAGTGGTGCGCCATCACTGGACCTACAATGGCTTGCCGATTGCACACCACCGTCAGATTGTTACATAATCTGGTTGCCTTTGATTAGCCCTCAGCGGTGTGACTGTGGCACACCATTGGCGGACTTCCAATGACTTGCCGATTGCACACCACCATCAGATTGTGACATAATGTGCTTGCCTTTGATTAGCCATCAGCGGTGTATCAGTGACATGCCATCGGCAGGCCTCCAATGGCTTGCCTATTACGCACCACCGTTACCTTAGTATATAATTGGCTTGCCTTTGATTAGCCGTCAGTGGTGTATCAGTGGCATGCCATCGGCAGGCCTCCAATGGCTTGCCAATTACGCACCACCGTTACCTTAGTACATAATCGCTTGCCTTTGATTAGCCATCAACGGTGTATCAGTGGCATGCCATCGGCGGGCCTCCAATGGCTTGCCATTTACGCACCACTGTTATCTTGGTACATAATAGGCTTGCCTTCAATGGACCGCCAGCGGCTGGGCGGAGGCTTGCCGCTGCCGACCATCCGACCACTGCCGTCGACGGACCGACGGTGCATGCTGTCTGGGAAGTTATGCAAATGAGGCCGATTTCGCTGTTCGCCGCATTTCCGTAATGGTTAGAGGTGTGCTTCCTATATGGGTAGATAGATCTCTCTGAGACCTTTAAAATGATAGGTCAAACGTCTCTGAGAAGTGAATAGTTGCTTCGCAAATTGCCGGTAAACTTTTGAAGTGGAGAGGAATCCTAGGCGCTGATTGGCTGAGACGCTATGACGCAAAATCTTATGATAATGTGAGACGATGGAGGGATTCGTCTAGGGTAGATTCTCTGGGTGGGGACATAAGGAGATGCAAAGTACAGTGGCTCAACTAGAGGTTGTGGGGCCCGTAGGAACAGGAAGGCTGGGGGCCCCTACCCGCACCATCGGACGTCATTTAATAGGGCTGGTCATCGGTTGAAAATTTATGTTGGTTTATTGGACAAATCTTCTATTCTTGTTTCAGCTAAATATATCATTGGCTATTGCCTGTCTGATTTATGTGAAATTAGGTAGGCTACCAGGGTAGATTGAAAAGTATGTGCTCAATTTAAAAAGCCCACAGATTTCACTAATGTGCCTACACTTGGAAAAGCATAAAAGACTCAGTCAGACTCAGACACAGTTTATTATGCCTATTTAATATTACCTTATCAGTACAAATTAAAATTTTAACTTTTAAAATTAAAAGTTACTTTAGTCCACCATTGAAGGGCCTTGCACAGCAGTCAGATGTACACAAACAAATAAATATAGATATTGTCTAACCACTACCACATTATCTTATTTCATTGACAATTTGACATACTGAAATGGCTGGTTTTTTTTTTCAACCTCCGCAAGCATATACTAAGATTATTAAACACTTCATCCTAATAAGTTCACCACCATCTATACACTAAACATCCCAGCCTCTTTCATGCTGAAAGACTCTGGGGGCCCCCAAACTGTTCCAACATTTTTCAGACACATAATTCTGCCTGCCTCACTTTTGGACCTACTTTGAAGGGCTCCCACTAATACCTTATTCATGGTGAAAGATTCTGTTGGCCCCCGAACTAATCCAACATTTTTAAGATATATAATTCTGCCTACTTGACCTAAAGACTTACTTTAAAGGACCCCACTAATCCCTCATTCATGTTAAAAGACTGCAGGGTTGCCCCATAACTATTCCAACATTTTCAGGTAGTTGAGCCACTGCGCCACCTCTTTCAATTTTTGTTTGATGTGTCCCTTCTTTTGAAAGAAAGCTTATATATTTTTTTATCTGTGGGGGCCCCTAAAGGAATTCAACATTTTTTGGACCAATAATGTATTATATTCCATAATTGTATCAAACCGACGTTAGATAATTTAAAGGGCCCTAGGCCCCACTTCAGAGTTTTTGGTTACCTAGTTGTCTTATATTTGACATGTCACTTCTTTAGAAATTAATGCAGATACAATGCTAATTCATCCATGATTGACCCCTAATGGAATTTAATAATTTTTTATTTTGCTTTTAATTTTTTTTACCCCACTTTGGGAGTGGGGGCCTCCCTTGAGGGGTGGGGGCCCCCTGAGGGGTGGGGGCCCGTAGGGCAGCCCTACCCAGCCCCCATGGTAGTTGAGCCACTGGCAAAGTAAGTGCTACCTTCCATTGGATGAAATTCGCAAGCTCATAAAAGAACATTTTCACCAATTTGAAAATATATAATTACACATGTAGCAAGAAAGAGTAACAGATCTTCTGGCTTAATTTATTTGAAGCAACCACCCCAGATTCAGGTAACAAATATAATCTCTCACTAATTAACAATATTGTCAATCCAAATGACTAACCATGAATGCCTGAAACAAAGCATTCCAGTCTGAAGACAAGACCATTTAGGATAAGGCACATGTTTTTTTTGGAAGACCAGGTCCATTGAAATCAACAATAATGCCGTTCACAATTTCACATGTCTTATAGTAAATATTAAATGAAGTTGACTAAAGGCTACACTGCAAACAATGCAGTATGGCAAAGGCCTAAGTCTTTAGAAGTAATTTAAAGTCAACACAAAAGTTTGGCAAAGTCTAAAGTCACAATATCTATGACTGGAAAAAATTCCAGTCTTTAAGTTTCAGGCAAGTCTTCAGACTACAAAATCAAGGAACTTGATATCAACAAATGACACTGTGTCATTGGCACAGGACATATCTAATTCAAGTCAATTTGAAACACTCCGAAAATGAAGATAAACAATATCAGATTAATAATATCATACACAACAAATTATGCAATGCATATTGCACTCGTCTGAAGCTTTGGGAAAAAAGTCCAGTGGCTGTCAAACATGGGACAATACCAAATGGATAAGTCAAAGATTTGAAAGGCACTATCATAACGGGCATCTTCCCTGATATAACTGTAATAATATCACATTACACTTTAGATATAATCCAATCATTTGAATAATCATTATATTAATGCATTCATCTTACAATCAATTCAATGAATTTAAATACAGACAGAGTCCGCAAAAAGTGCCGGTTTGCCGGTCAAAACCGGCAAAAATAGCGTGTGGCCTACAAAAATAGAGTGGCTACCTGCCCAAATGTCTGATGGATGTGTAGGGAGAGTGAATGATCAGAGGTGAGATCATATAGCAATCAATACAATTACTGCATGCCTTTGAAATCTCCAGTGCAATTGACAAACTTCAATGACACAAATTGATGTTGGAAGTGTCAATTGGATTGCAATTAATAACACAATGATGGACAATACCTTCTTATTCCAATTAGTAACAATAAGCAATGACCATCTTAAGCTCAGTAAGTTTTTATCATCTATAGATCAAGTTGAGGATGTGAGAGTCCAGCTGGCTTTTATGCAGCGAATTATGCATGTGAATATCATTTTACAGTTTGGATCGATTCTAATGAAGAACCTAAATATCATAATTCACCTGACCTGGTCAAAAGCAACAGAAACAAGTTTCAATACAAGGATTTTGAAATATCATAATTCCAGACTTCATTGTCTTAATTCAAATGCCATCTTTAGCTACACTACACTCTGACTCTATACTGAGGTATTTTTGGAGCCGAAAGCATACATAACCCCATACCAGTTGAACTTATTCAATTTCGGGCAGACAAAATCTTATTCGGGCAGGTAAAATTCAGGATCTACCTGCCCGAATGTCCTGTACACCAAAAGCACTTTTCGCGGACTCTGAATACAGACAATCACGCCACTACTCAATGTTTTTCACAACAATATTGCACAACACACAAAACTCAAGAGGAAATAAAATCAATAAATAGATTAATTGCACATAACTGACAAGGTTTATACAATAAACTGAAATAATATTAAACACAGCACACTTAATATTTATCCTCGCTCTGTGTAAATATAACATCAAAATATACACTTTTAAATGATACCAATCTGCGACAAATGCTTAAATATATAATATTTGATTATTAAGGCTCTCAATACAACCTCAATTCAAGTAACAGTCATACCAATATATACACACTTAAAAATATAGCACATATTTTTTACTAATGAAAAAATATATCCACACAAATATACTATATCACTCATAAATTTTCAACCTGTGACCAGAACATCAAAACCATCAAAATAAAGTCAAAAAGGACAAGAAACAACAATTAAATCAAATCAAGATGACAGAATAACCAAACAACCAAAATAGATGATATGTAACTGAAACTATAATAACAATAAATTGGCTTTGAAATATCACATACGCAGGACTACAACACTGTATAGCCGGAAAACAAGTTTTGATCGGCAACAAAGGACATATTTACCTACCGGTAAGAAGTTTGATGGATGACCAGATTAAATTTTCTAATACGGTAATACAAACAGTCAAGCTTTTAACTACAAAATGGACAATTTAATTTTAATCTCACTCTGTACTGCAGCACCGGTAAGGCTAGTTGGGGCATTTGTTGTAAACAGACAATTAGGCCTATGGATACGGACCTATGACTCTGACGCATCCTGATGATCGCCCACCTTATTGATATACTGATACTCAAGCAGTCTCAGATTGTAAGGGACATTTTGGAAGCTTGTCGGTCGCCGAACTGAGATAATAATGGATTTTGGGTTATCAATACTACTCAGAAATCAACATGACATCACACATTATGCAAAAGATGAGACCATCATATAACAACGAACGTAATGAAATTCTTCATCATATTCTTGTATGCATTCCGAGGTACGTGCCGCAGTTTGAACACCTGTGTTCCACGTCTAATAAATCCGGAATACACAGTGGGATGAGACAGCAGCCGGCCCAGCACCTGAAATGCACACAAGGGGGAGTTAGTAGATATGGAATGTATGAATACAAGAATTAATACAAGCATATTAGTGCCCTCTGGTGGTCATTATTCATGACATTCTTGGGAGGATTATCGTACGGATACGTCATATGGTGTGATTTGTATTTCCTTTACCATATCAGCACGATTGAAACTCCCCAATATTTTGAATTAATTCCAGGACATTGGAATTTGGAGGCCAAAACACAAAACGTAGAGCCATGGAGCAGGTTTGACTTACACACATACCCTATTGTGATCACCTAGATCTATTTGAAATTGACTGTTGTGCTTCCTTCAAAGAAAGCATGCAATATGCATCTATATGAATAAAAAATTTTACATTTTCATCTTTGAAGAAAAACTCAGCATGACACAACCTCATTTCAGATGAATATGGTAATCCGCGAAATAGAAATCAATATGGCTGACACAAATAGGACACATGGTACGCTATATTCACAACTGCATTGACTTGAATAAGTGACCGTGATGCTGAACAAATACATTTCTCACAAACATATAGTGATAAAAGCAGACATACTCAACAAAATATGATCAAAATGATTAAATATCAAATGATTAGTAGTCACAACATCATTTGACCGAAAAACATGGCTGAATGGCTACAACAACATCATTATAAATGTACATAAACTCATCAACGACGCATGAAATTTGCAGCAATCATTGCAAATATTACTATGACTAATTGACTATGATGTACCTAAATATATATAAACATGTAACCAGATTTCACCGGAGGATCTACACCATAGAAATACATATCATGTATTTCTATGATCTACAATAATAAAAACAAATACAAATTTGTTTTGACATGCAAGAGAAACCATAGAGCTCTACAGACGTAAGATAGACAGATATAATTATAGATAGAGAAACTACATCCCTCAAAGGCCAGTTCTTGCCACTCATACATACCAGACAGGGATGTGGTTTCGGAAAAATTTGAAGGAGAACTTTATAGACCAGCCGAAAAAGGTCCAGTCGACAGAAACACCAGAATTAGGGAAAAGTACCTGAGCAGTGCTATATCCCAGTCCAAGAAAGCGTGGATAGACAAAGGTTTTAAAATGTATAGCCTACATATTTCATGGGACACTCAACCTTGTATCGACATCATATCACAAATATAGTGTTTTTCAAAGCCCTAAAGATGGGATAGAATTTTCCCCGTCGCAACCCCATTTTTCTCTTAATCTTTTTTGTCAGAAACTGTTATTTTTTAGATAGTAAAATATAGTCAAATTGAACAATCTTTCACAGTCTTAAGGATTTGAGACTGTGCTCTAATTATGGCTTTTCAAATGGTATTCTTAATATAGCTCTATCTTTGATAGCTGGTTTAGGGAGGAAACTGTCTGACTCAAGGTTAACCCTCTCCATATTTTGTTTCAGAATATTGATTCTTTATTCAAAGTTTTTTTTATACCAATTAGCAATTAAGGGGCAACCATTTCATTTCCAAGGGAGTTTTCCTCAGTGGGAAATTACTTATTTCACGGTAACAGCGGCAGTATTTATTTATTTAAAGCTCACGAAGACCCCAAATATTCATTCCTAAATCAAGCAATGGCTTAAAGCAATACCCCAGGCAGAAATTATTTATTTAAAGACGGCCAAAAAAGAATTTATCTATTTCACCAAACCTGAGCAAGAAATTTACTTATTCTTGACAGAAAAAAAACAAGGCTATGATATTTTAGGTTTGTAATAATCCAGTGTCCTTTTTCTCCAATCCAATTTAAAATCGCACCACTTATTATTCATTAAGTAAAACAATATCCCAATACAACAACTTATTCACAAGAACAAAATAATTAAAATTACTAATATCTCAAAACTTGTGAGGCATATTTGTTATCTACTCACCCAAAAAGACAGATGAGGCCGCCACTGAGCCAGGTGAGGGCGCCAGGTTTGAAGGTCGTGTAGGTCGTGACCTGGGCGTAGCAATGGGGACACTGGATCAACTGGGGTAAAGGTCCCCACCGGATGTCCGTCACGTACACTGTGTGCTGGATTTCTGTCTGGTAACCTGATTGCGACAAGATTTCAAAGTTATATCACTGAAGCTTTATGTGAAGTATATGGGGCAGACATGTTTTTGTAAATTGTAAGATAGATTTTGGAGAATTTGTCATTGTAACACCTTATAGGATGATGAAAGCATTTTACCATGTTTGCAACTTTGCATAGCAAGAAAACTGCAAGTTGGTAAAAAAACATTAAGATCTGACAGCGTGTCCATGATGCTGACAAAACCCGTCTTCAAGGAGTTCAGCCATTTCGAGAAAGTTTGCCTTTCTATTGTACCGAGTTGTTTGATACATTTAAAATAAGTAACTGTTTTTCTTAACACAAATACATTAAAGGGCATGTGTATTCTAAAGAAACTGGTATGCTCAAAATGATCATAGGCGTAGGAAAATCTATTTTTGGGGGACTTTCAGGCAGATAATTCTGTGAGATAAGATTTTTTGGGACAATTTGGGCAATATTTTTTGGCCAGTCCCCCCAAAATTTATTGCCCTCCTATACCTATGAAAATAGTGAAACAAACGAAGAAGCTGAGCAAAAACTGGTAGAATGGGAACTATTTTAGAACTCCAGAAATCTGCAATTGTGACATCAAAGATTCATTATAACACGCAAATGATAAATTAAAGTGAATTGCAATCACCTGGATTTTGAGGAGGGTAAGACGTGGGCTGGGCCTGGATGGGGTAATCCTGTCCTTTAGGGGGTTCATACTTGGGAGGGGCCTCCTGGGGGTAACCACCTAAAAATAAATGGAGAACGAGGATAAAAATAGGCAGAATCATAACAAGTTTGTCACACCTAGTTTATTCATTATTAGAGGTTTGTCACACCGAGTCTATCATTATTGAAGTCTGTCACATCAAGTTATTCATTACTCAAGTTAGTCGCACCAAGTTTATCATCAATGAAGTTTGCAATGCCATGTTTTATGATACTAAAGTTTTTCACATCAACTTATTAATTACTGATGTTTGTCACACCGTGTTTATCATTACTAAAGTTTGTCACATATTTCAGTCAAGGAATATACGAGTAGACTAATTTCAATATAAAGAGTGCAATAACAATCAGAGATCAGCATGATAAAATTACAAATTACTGACAAAACAGTGCTAAATCTAAGCCAGATTCAAAACTTTGTTTTTGAGAATCAGATTGCAAAAGTCACCGCTTACCTGCAGTGTAATTGGGGGAGGGTTGTGGGTGGTGGGGGACAGTGGGGGCAGTTGCTCCAACTTCAGGCGGCCCCACTGTCCCATATGATGGAGGCTCGTTTGATCCTTCAGACATCTCTCAATGGAGTTAATCGCACATCAACTGAAATCATAGGTTAGACATTGTAATATTGAGAGGAGGAAGCCCCCAACTGGGAATTGAACCTGGTGTGGCTGTATATGTGGGAGGAAGAGACAGTCTGAGACACCGACCACTAGACCAAAAAGTAACTCAGTGGTCTAGGATCAGAATCAGTGGTCGAAATAAGGGGGGGTCAAGAGGGTCTTGACCCCCCCAAATGCTCTTGTGACCCCCTCAAATACATTTTTCAGAAGGACCCAGAGGGGGTCCTGAAAAAACCCCCCAAATACTGAATGTGTCCAGAGGAATAAGCATAAAGCCTTATCTGCATACAAGAATATGCATCATCAAAAAGGGTTTTCAAAACTAGTTTTCTGAGATAAAAAATGGCCTTAAGATGTCCAGAATTCATTTTTAGAATATCTTAAAGTCTTCGGCTTCAGGGTGCACCAATGGTCGGCAGATCCGGCCACAATAAGAGTTTCAACCCTTCGGGCTTTTCAACTAAGAGACCCCCCCAAATAACATGGCCTATTTCGACCACTGATCAGAATCACCATGATGTGTACCAGCCAGGGGCGTCAGTTTTTTTTAAAGTGGTGGGGCAAAGAGTGATCACAAATTTGTGGAAGACGTCAGGGGAAAAATTAAAACTTTTGATTCAGGAACATGTATACTTTTGCCAAAAAGTGGTGGGACGAATGCCAACCAGCACCACGTATACTGACGCCACTGATACCGTCCCTGGCCACTGATACCAGCAGAAGGCAGAAGCTATCCCTTAGGCCATCCAGCAAATGAAAACGGCGGGGCGGGGGGGAGGAGGGCAGTTTGTTCAGCGCATGACAATGATGATGACACACACAGTGTAAAAAATTTTTTCATAAATATTTTAAAAAGTTAATTACCACTTCACACTTCAGCAAGAGTGCAATGTTAAATTTGCAAGGATTTTTTTCTCCCTTACTTCATCATCAACAATTTAGGGGAAATAATAGGGGAGCTCACTACTTGTTTATCATCATTGATCGTGTTGATCAGGTCATTTGTCTTGTAAATTTAGCAACTTCAATATATTTCCAACTGATCGCAACGACACAAATCAAGTGCATTTTTGTCAATCTACAAAATATAGTACTATTTAGTACTGACTGTGATATGGGATTCTAATCTACTCAATACACACTTCAATACACACATCCCCATAAAATAAACATGGTGGCACTTTTGGCAGATCGATAGATCCAAAAATAAATTCACTCCATGACATCAGGAGACGAACTGTCAATCGACTAAACACTTTCAGAAACAGACATTACAATCCAGACACCCGTTTTGTACCTTCAATCAGAAAAATAGGCCAGCCTGTGAAACACAAATTCGTGTTTTCTGTGAGCTTTTCAAAAGTTGCAAGAAGTCAACAGCTGTCAGAAAGTTTGAGCACCTCTGTTCAACAAATTAGTCCTGCGCATAAGAAAATAGTCCCAAAATTATTGATTATTTTACTCCTGAATAATCTATTCTATCTCTAAGTAAACACAATAAAACAAAATAATATGTTCTAAAAATTAAATCTGAATAATGAAATAACAATAAATGGTGCTTAATTGGAATTAATTTTTAGAAAATAGTCCGTCTTGTTTACCACACTTTCAGCACTCTCCTCCGCGCTGTCACAATCATGTGATGTCATTTTGGAAGAGATAAAAATCTTCCAAAAATGTTGCTACAGTAGCCGATTGCATTGTTAATTGCATAATTAGTTAGGTAAGTGTTCTTTACTACATTGGGACAGTATTCCATGAGGTTTTGAACCATTTAGCAGGCTGGAGATCAAATGACAGTCTGTTTTCTGGGTTCCTGCCAATTTTCTTGAACTTGATTTGTCATTTTATGAATTTTATCTAAATGATAACTCTCTAGATTTCAATGGTGTATAAATTTGATGATGTCAACTGCCACTTGTTAGTTAAAGAAAGTTAAAAATCCCTATTTTGTTGAAATGCGTCTTCTATTTGATTGGGCGATAATAGCAGTTGTTGAAGTTCCTTGGCTTTGTTGACAGTTTTGGGGGTGTGGCCTTGAGCTGTCAAATCCACATGATTTCAGCAATTGACCTCATCAAGGCCTGTACTCTCAGAATTGGCTTTACACAACTGTTTTTGTTGGCCATCATATAGGCCTACTTTTTAATTTAATTATATAAATATATTTTTAAAATCAAATTTATTTTAAAGAAATTGTGATAAACCTCTTTATGCTGTAGGCCCTGGTGCTGTACCTGGCTGAGAGTCTTTCATGCTTCATTAGTCCAGTCCTCAACAGTTTTGTAAATATTTAATATTTTAATTTTTCTGCCTAAATTTAGGAGGCCTATCTTGGACATCTAAAGATGGCGAACCAAGGATATGGAGCCATCAGGAACTACACTACGAGTGAGGACTCAGGGTTTGGAGGAGGCAGACCAAGAAGACAAGGTGATAAGTGCATGCTAAACTTTTCGACGGCCTTCATGAATTTTATAAATTTTGGACCTCGAACATGGTTAACAAAAAATAGATCCAGCAGGACTTCAGTGAGTCAAGAACAATCTAAAACAAATGATGGATTGTCTCTATACTCTATAGACACCTAAAGTACCTGAGGTCTGGCACGGGGACTGTATGGGTTTCCAGTAACGTATTTGGGGCCTCAAATTAACATGGAAGAGATAGGAATTAATTGCAGCGGAGCGCAGCGTATTTGTCCCATGTTATGGCCCCCCCCTCAGGCCATTTCTAGATACGCCCCTGTGTTTCCTATTTCCATACTTTTCAGTTTAGCAATGTAAACCTCCATGAACTGGAGACCATATTTTTAACCGGCAGGTTAATAGAGGAGGGCTTAAGTGAAATGGGACTCTTGTCCACTTGTCCACTTGTCCATGTGTCAACTTGTCCACTTGTCCACTTTCCTTGCCCCTCTGAACACAGTGCTGCAACCCAGTGAGCAATGGGGGCCAATGACAGATATGGACCTGCCCATTATGAATGGGGGATTCAGTTAGCTGGAAGGGGTTACCATGGTTACAGGTGCAATGAACAGCTGCAGCCAGCAGTGGGCCTGTGAGCCTCATTGGAGAAGTCGCCCCTGTGTCAGGATTGCTTATAATTCCAAGGCACTGTGAGAGTCAAACCATTTAAGTACTTGTGTTTTAAAATAATTGTTCATGCCTAGATGAAGCATGGTTGCTCAGTGGATCATTATGTTTATAGCACTTGGCATTGTCTACTTCTTCACCAGCTTTCTGTACAGTGCTATGATGTAGTTATGTACCATTGCCAAATTATCCCTGCAAGCAATGTCTATCAACACCCATCCACTAAACTCCCCCAAGAGACCAGGGCCTTCCTCAGTGCATTTCTCATTCTGACAGTATACTTTGACAGACTTTATCATTACAGCCTGTAAATTTGATATGCATAAAGTGAGTGTTGCTTCCCATAGATTTTGGCACTCTGTGACTGTGAGTCATAATAACTGATGAAGTGTCATCTTCCCAAATTTAACATCCATGGGAAACATAGAGGCTGTTTGATTAGTCATGATGAATAGAAGGCTATTTGATTTGTCATGTGACTGATCTTAAGAGTAAAATTATCGTGACAAATCATCAATATGATGATTCACGAAGTGCCATTTTCACAGTGCAACAGCCCACTCTGTTTGGATATCAGTTATACAGACTGTAAACTAAAGTGGTGTTTTAATTGTAGTCTGCAGAAAAGGTTGCAAAAAGACGCTTGACACCACAAATAAACGGGCCTGTAAAAATTCTGGCGGTCCTGTAAACCAGTTTTTACCGGCCCACATGCCTTGTGAAAGGTCAGAGCGAGTTTTAAGGCTGTTAGTATTTCACTTGGATTTATGAAATTTGGGATAGGGATTCACTTTAGGGTCTCCGTCAAAATCTTTTGGAAAAACCCAAGATGGCTGCCAAAATGGCCGCCATATTTTGAATTGCCCACTGTGACCTTAGTATTTCCTTAGATTTATGATACTTGGTACAGGGATTCACTTAGGGGTTCCCTTAAAAAAATCCAAGATGGCTGCCAAAATGGTCACCATATTTTAAAATACCCACTGTGACTTTGGTATTTCACTTACATTTATGAACCTTGGTACAGGGATTTACTTAGGGGTTCCCCTCAAAATTTTTGGAAAAATCCAAGGTGGCTGCCAAAATGGATGTTCTGAATTGCCCACTGTGACTTTAGTATTTCACTTAGATTTATGCAATTAGGTAGAGGGATTCACTTAGGGGTTCCCCTCAGAAATTTTTGGAAAAATCCAAGATGGCTGCCAAAATGGCCACCATATTTTGAATTGCCCACGGTGACTTTAGTATTTCACCTAGATTTATGCAATTTGGTATAGGGGTTCACTTTGAATTGCCCACTGCGACTTTATTATTTGGTTTGGGGATTTGCTTAGGGGTTCCCTCATAAATTATGAGAAAATTTCCAAGATGGCTGCCGAAATGGACACCATATTTTGAAGTACCCACTGTGACTTAAGTAGTTCACTTACAATTCTGAAATATGGTATAGGCATTTGCTAAGAGGTTCCCCACAAAGTTTTTATGGCTTGCAGCAAACACTATCAGTCTGGCAATAACTGCTTAATACAAAACAATCCACGTAATAATATATAAATCCCCCTGTTCATGATTTCAATCCCGAATATATAATCACCAAAGGCCGGTTTTGAATCCATGGATTCTTGTTATTTCTCTTGCAACGCTGTGTCTGAATTCGAATTAATTTGTGGTAGCCATTTCACTGGAAGTATCAATGATATTCAATTTCTGCCTGTTTTAAATTTCAGGAGCAGGTTCCTTCTTTGAACACAGTGACACCATCAGCAGTAACATTTTCAACATTTCAACAAACAGTGAGTACAATCAAATCAAGTGTCATCCTACAGGTTTCTTATTTACTAAATTTATTCCTGTTTCTCATTTCAAAACTCAAAATAATTTACAACTTTTTATGTCAATACTGAATTGCAGCCACAGCACTTGAGCGACTTGTGAAGCAGATTGGAACAGGCAAAGATGGGACTCAACTTCGCAATAAAATGTAAGACCACTTAACAAGAAATGGTCTGGAATTATTTGTCGAATTAAGTTACAACTTTCATAATTGAAAAAAAAAAAATTGCATTGTCATTAAATGTTCTATTTTGGTGTAAATACACAATTTCCACAAATAACTTGGTCGTTGAAATCTGGATGTTTTGAAAATGTTCCAATGTTTTACCAGCGCAGGATAGGAGCACATTCAATTGTTGGTATCACTGTAACTGTTTTTAATTTTTTGTTGAACCCTTATTGGACTGAGCAGTCCCAAAAAACTATTGTGTGCTTGTGACGTCATAGCAGCCTTCAGGGACATAAATGGCCCAACAGGCAGTAAACTGGGGATGCACATAAATGTCCCTTCAGTCCAGTAAGGGTTAAAAATATTATTGTCCTTTTCTTTCCAGCCACGAAACGGAGCAGAACACCAATAAACAGATCAAACAGACTGCCCAAGCTTTCCACAGGCTCTCCGGAGTTGTGACAAGATCTAATAGGGTAAAGAGATAGTCCCACAAATGTGCTTTCTAGTTCAGTTCATGTCAAATTAATTAATATCATCATGGTCATACATTTGTAATTACTTATGCTGTATCTAATTTTATTCAAGTTTTGAGTTAGAAAATGATATTTTGCCTTTCTTTTTTCAGCAAGAAAAACTGCAAATGGAAAGATTGAAAAATGAATTCCAAGAAGCAGCCGAGAGATATAATGCTTTGCAGAAGGTATGGTGCATTGATAGGCCTTTAAGCTTTTTGAGTATTTTGACTACTTACTAAGTAACTTAGATTCATGATCTAGTAAACAATATTTCAGAAAGTAGCGGATAAAGTGAGAACAGTCGCTCCACCCCAACAGAAGCAATTTGTGAAAGATCTGATCAGCTGGCAGGTACGTGATGACTCTAATGAATATTTGAGATATATATGCAATTACAATTGTAGTAACTTGTACATTAAACATATTTTTGGAATGCATAAGGGCTATTCCATTTAAAAGCCTGGGGGTGGGGTGGTGAGGTTACATTTTTGACCCCCCTCATGCATCTAAAGTGAATTATTTTCGATCCCCCATGCATTGAATGCAAATTTTTTACCCACCCCACATGCATCAAATAAAAATTTTATTACAATACGTAAGCCTTCATGGAGCGATAATGCACCCCTGTACATCTAAAGCAATTTCTTTTGCATCCCACCATACATCTGAAGCGAATTTCCGCCGATCCCTGCATCCATCTTACGAAAAATAAATCAACCTGACCACCCCCCTCCCGGGTTTTTAAATGGAATAACCCTAATGAATTTTAAGTGCTTCGGAGCCATTCCTCACCCTTTAATGCAACCATGGTGAACCAATGAAGAAAATTTGACAAGATTCGGTGAAATCATTGGTAAAATACGAAATCTCACTGCAAGCAGCTAATGAATCAGTAGATGTGTGATCTTGTTCTGAGATCAAAATATTTGAGTCAGAATAATTTAAAAGTCTAATTTATTGGTGACTTAATTTGTTTTGTACAAATTCTCTCGCAACATTGACTGAAATTGTACAGTCTCTTCTGGATTTGACTTTTTTTGTTTAATGTTGATTTTATAGGAGGCAGATGATGAGCGAACGCAACAAGAGGAGGAACGGCAGCGGCAACAGGCCCAGTTGGTAGCCCAGGGCGAGACAATCGACACGGACATGGCCCTTCTGGAGGAGAGGGAGGACCAAATTAGGAAATTAGAGGTACACACTAACAGTGAGAAACTCCTACTAGAAAATTCCCAACTTTTGTTCTTCGTAAATTAATCCACAACATATAAATATTATATATGGACCGTTAATCCAATAGCAAATTGTATATTCTGATAAATTTCCCCTGTAGTCCAGGGGTCCCATAAAATGGCAACACTGGAATTCAATTAGCAACTCCCTCTGGTTGACACAAGACATGTCTCAGCTGAGGGGAGAACTGGCATTGGATTTAACCTGATTATTGTGAGTATTTTAGAGATGTTCCGATACCAATACCTGTATCGGTATCGATAAGTATCAGCAACAAAAAGCAGTATCGTATCGGATCGGAAGTGAAAAAGTGGTATCGGTGCATCCCTAGAGTATTTTGCTCCCAAAACATGTTCATCATGTCAGCTGTAAGCCCCAGTAAATTGTGCAGCACTAAATGGTTGAAAATAACTTAAAAATTAAATTTGTATTAATTATTTTCAGGGTGACATCTTAGACATCAATTCAATCTTCAAGGAGCTTGCTGTGTTAGTCCATGAACAAGGAGAAGTAGTAGGTGAGAGGATTTTGCATTTGCTGTCATAAACTGGTTGTTTATTAAGGGATTGGTTGTTTATTGAGGGATTGAACCCTGAGTCAGGAATGACAGTTAGGCCACACATAATTGATCTTTAGCTTCTCGGATCCTCTCAAGGCACTTTTTCTAGGGTCGGTCGGTTGGACAAAAAAAAAAAGGTGACTTTTTTTTTTTATGATGTCAAAAAAAAATCTTTTTTTTTTTCAATTTTTTTTTTACCATCGGCAGGAAGTCTATTGTGTCGGCGGGTCCGCGAAGCTAAGAATCAATTATGTGTGGCCTTAAATACTGGAAAGTCACTGACATCCCCAAGTGGCCAAATGTAATCACTTGAATTTTCTAAGATGGAGTATCATCCTCAGAATGATGAAGTCCATTGTCTAGCATTTCCTTGACTGTTACAGTGAATTTAATTTTTGTTTTTCTCCTCAATTTCAGATACAATAGAAGCAAATGTAGAACAAGCGTCTGGAAATGTAGAAGCGGGCAGGGACCAGTTGACTCAGGCTGCTAATTATCAGGTCAGTTGCTTTCATGTTTAGTTCACGTTAGTATTTTATAATAATATTAATTAATGAAATGATAATTATTTTGAAATTATTTTTTTGCAAGGCAAATGTACAATAATTGGCTATCTTTTCCAATATTTGTAATCATCAGTCAATGTTCTGTAATACTTGTTTTAAAATATTCTAAAATTATCTTGTGCCAAATGAATGTTTTTTCTTCGAGAAATTTTACCTGTCTTCTATCAATCATACAGTTTTTCATACACTTATAAGTTGATTAAAATGGTGAAAATAAAATTCAACTGTTTTCTTTTCAGAGAAGGGCGAGAAAAAAAATGTGTATCTTGATAATCATCCTGACTGTGGTAGCTGGAGTTTTAGCACTTATTATTTATTTAGCTGTTCGATAATTGTTTAATTTATTAGGTTTATAATTCTAGGAATTCTGAATTTCTATTAGAAAATAAAATGTGATAGAAAATACCTTTATATAATTTAGTAATTTACTATTTAAATTAGAGGTACAATGAATGATAATTATACTGTCTTTCTGCTATTTATCTGCTACTCTGTCATTATCTGTTAAATTATAATCTTCAATAATTGACCAAGTTAATATCCCATTGTCACAATTCGGTTATATTGTAACAGTTCATTGCTATTTTATGTATCTTGAATATCTGACATTGTATTTCTTCTGTTACTCAAGAAGGAGAAATGTTCATATTATTCCTTTTAAATCATTACTAAATGGTCAGTTAATGCCAATTGACAGCATTGTTGTAAAAACGATTTCATATAAAATTCTAAAATTCCAACCCAATGATAATTCTGCCAACCAGTGATGATTTCATTCACTAAACATTACCATTTACTATATTGTGATACAGGCTTAATATTATTCTTGTATTCCCTTATCTAATGGCCAGGATTAAATAAGCCAGTGTGTCCATGTAAAAGTCATGAAAAAATATTCATTACTTCGCTCAAAGCAATGGGGGGGGCACAATGCTCCCTCATATTGGACCTGTGACCCCCCTTGAATGCCCCATATGAAAATTGTCGCCCTAGTTAAAACATACATAAGTATTGAGAGTGCCCCCCGCCCCAAAATAAAGGTGCACCCTGCTCAAAACCCCTTACTTGTATACATGTAACTGGCTCAAGGTCAAATTTAAATTATTGTCAACTCTTTAATAGTCAGTTTGTGTTTCAATATAGAATGTGACATCATTTAACTTCATTGTCCTATTCTGGAAAGATATGCCGAGTTTTGAACTGAGGCATTTTGATTCTATGAAATTATAAGTTTAGTGGTCATACATTAATTTCTGCTGTAGACCTTCTGGGAAAGTCAATAACTACTGTTATATATTAACAAGACTTAGCTGTTGGCAAGCTGTTTAATGACTGACTTATATACAAAGAAAGTGTCTGTCTTAGAATGAGGCTGAGTTACATGATACCAGAATGAGGCCGTAGCACGGCACCAGAATGAGGCTGCAACATGACGTCATATCAATCTTCCCTCACAAATAAAATTTTAAATGTAAATGATAAATTCTGTGATGATAAATATCGAAATAAATATAGAATATCAAATGTAGTGAAAATCAATTACGAAATTTTGAAAACAAATATATATAATAAGATAAATATTATAATTTATAATATTCTAAGTATTTTGGAGGTTGCTTCTTTCTGTTTGATCTTCTTGGCAAAATGACATCAGCTTCAGAATGTGTGTCAACCTCGGCTGCATTTGGAGAAGGTGATTCAGCATCTTGGAATGCTTCTACTTCAGATGTTGTTTGAGATCCTGGTATATCAGCTAGAGCAACTTCAGGAATAGCATCTGCTTGAATGGGTACCTCTTTCATTGTCTGCCTTCTGTTCATGATTAAATCAAAATGATGTCTGTGTCAGCTGAACAGGCTGGCTCCTCCAGAAGCTGACCATCAAGACTTCTTAGCTGATCGATATGTCTTTTCCATATCAAGTCTACAACTTGTATAAGTACATGGACTGAGCTTCCTAGTAACAACACCGCTGATCCAGGTCTCTTTCTTCTGACGATAATCACGTGCTAGGACCGGTTCTCCAACTTCAATAATACGACAAGACTTCTTTGGAGAAGATTGTTGCTCAATACGAAGACCAATGTTAGGATGAACTGCATCTAATCTGGTACGAATATTCCTTCCAAACATAAGTTCTGCTGGTGTTCTTCTTGTCAACTACAACTTAAATTCTCTTTAGCATGATAGACTTGATAGACATTTTGAAAATTGAAGTTCGAAGTTGGTTTAGCTGAAGGCTGAATTAAATCCAGCCTGCAGGAATTTATTAATTTAATGATGGTGTTCAAAATGATGAGTTGCGAATGAGCTTTTTGTGCTGATTTCATGTCCTGCCTCTATGTTGAAAATAATTTGTTGTAAATATGACCAGTATGTTTTTTCCCATGTCATTGCAGTTCTATTGATGCTTTTTACAAATTTTATATTTTTTGTAGTCTGTTCCTAATTTCCTATTTTTCCATGACAAAACATTCATCAATTCACATTATATCCATACTCGTCATCTCTTCACAATCATTCACTTTACTTCAGGGCATTACTGCATGTTCACCCATGGTCTATCACACACACGGTGATACACATGTGATTATAATAGGAATATAATATCTTTAATTGTTGTTATGTCAAATATTCCTCACTGTTATGTAGAATTGATGTTGGAAAAAAGTCAAAAATATATTGTGTATATATATCTATATGAAGGTTTTAAACATGTTACATAATTAAACGCATTCTGAATGCAATGTTTGAATTTGTTTGCTTGTGAATTATCTGGACCAGTTCACCTTGTCAAGTCAGGATGTAAATCCATCTCAGACAAATAGCACTGAGACCGAACATAAGTCTAGCTAAGGAAATACACGTTTCTTCAAACTGGCAGCAATTTGCAAAATGCGTGCCTGAACATCCTTCTTATGATGGGATATGTTTGCATCTTGGGCAAGCATTCATGCTCCAACAAGCAATTTTGTCAACCAGTGACATGATATCCTGATTCTAGTGACACTTAAGCTCCATTACTATAATCTTCAAAACTGCGGCCTCATGGTAAGGGCAACATATTTTATTAACATTGAATTCCTGCAAGGTTTGTGCAAGTGATTGGTCTCGTAAACTTTCAACTTTGTCACAATTAAATCTGAATTTGGTGCTCTATCAATGTTGGAAATAGGAGAATACCGAGCCTAAGAATGCTATAAATTCTGTACAATGTTGATAACTTGTCAGACTTTGTACAGTCAAAATCCTGATGCTTGACATTGTGAATCAGGGTAGCCACTCGAATTGGATTTCGAAATTCCCTGACTTTTCCCTGTCTCGAAACAGGATTTCCCTGACAACAAAAAAGGCTCCCACGCAAAATTTTGGATGGAAATTCCCAGGCTTTTGTGAATTTACGTTTCCATTTATGATAAGGTACTATCTCGGTGTCCATGATAAAGCTGCTCATAGCGGTCTTGAAGGTGATATGGGATGGAATGTTAGCAAAATAAGACATAATGTAAATATGGTTAGATATTGGAACGTGATTTTGTTTATGAATGAAAATTGCTTGACTAAAAAAGTATTTACATGGGACCTTTGTAAAGTAAGGGGTTGGTCGAGTTGTATAAAAGAAATATTTAAATATGTAGGTCTTTCACATTTTGATGAGAGAAACACCTGTGATTTGAGACTGATAGAAAACAGGTTAATTGATATAAGAAATGTTGAATGGCATGAATCTCTTTTGTTAAAACCAAAGTTAAGAACATATATGAAATTTAAAGATAAATTGTTATGTGAAGAATATGTTTATATAAAAAATAGAAAACAGAGATCATTAATTGCACAAATTAGATTAGGAATTCTCCCTATAAATATAGAAATTGGACGGTTTAGGGGCATTAAGTTAGAAGAGAGAACTTGCGATATTTGTAAAAGTAATTTAATTGAGGATGAGTTTCACTTCATTGGGGAATGTCCAGTTTACCAGTACCATAGGGAATTGTTGTATGCTAGTATCTCTGTAAATAATTTTGTACATATGACAGATTTTGAAAAATTTATACATATCATGACAAATGAACAATATAAAGTTATCACATTTATTATTAGTGCTTGGAAATCAAGAAATGACATTTTATACAATACTTAATTTGATGTATCTTCTTTATGAAATTATGTATTAAGAAAACCTTTCATGTGTTTTGACAAAAATTATTGAAGTTCCAGTTATATGATATTGTAATTGAGTGTAATTTTGTAATATCTCTACATTTAAAGTTCACTTGTGTGTTTTGAAAGAAAGTTCAATATGTTTCGACAATTATGTAATTGTAATTTGTAACCCTCTGGTAAATTTAAATATTAATTGATTTATAGTGACAGATAAGCCCCCAGAAGGCTTGGTACCACAGGTCGTTTATGTTGTATTATTGTTAATTTTTATGTACCTGTCACTTAAATAATAAAGAATCAATCAATCAATCACTCAATCAACCATTTGAAACAAAAAGAAAATTGGATGATGCTAAGTTACTCAAGATGCCTGAAGCTGTAGATTCCTGATTTTAAAGCCACTTCACAACAATCGAACAGGTTAGATGGGCAATAGTCATACAATTCTCTGTCATTCTTATCACAAAACCAATGGCTTTTGTGTCTTGAATAAGTTTTTATGCAAAATTTCCCGGACTTTTTGCAAAATCACAAATTTCCCTGACTAATTTCAAAGTTCCTAGACTTTTCCCTGACCTTGAATTTCCCTGACTTTTCCCTGACCAGTTGCAACCCTTGGAATTTGTAGTATTCTGCACATTGAATTTTGCTGGGTCCTGGGTTCGAATTTGGCTCTTGGCCAGTTGGCCTCTTGCCAAGTCACCCAGCTGTGCCGATGTTGGACGGCTGTTTCAATCGACCTCATGCTGTGCCCTCTTGTAATACTTAGCCTACCAATTATGAATTAAGTGCATTAATACAGGACGTGAAGCCCCAATCATCCATTCTGCACACCACATATCTTATTTTTCATGAGATTCACATGTTTTAGCTGAAGAAACATTTTCAAATTTAGACAATTTTCCTGACATGAAGGAGACATCAGTTTCACAAGCAAATCAAGCGTCAATTTCAAGAAACACTGCTTGTACAATTTAACATTTTATTGCAGTCAAGTACATTGTGTGAATCAGTGGCACACAATACATTAAACTCCTGGAAACAAATGACAAATTGTAAACGAAATGTGAAAGTTAAACGGATAGCATTCAATGCATTAATTAAATTATCCACTCATACAATTACATTATATAATATGACATTGATACATATCGAATCATCGATACCTGTATCAGACAACTATCTGCATCAAACAAACATATCTTGACTACCTATAGCACCTGTCCCATTAACTTTCAAAAACTGGACAATAAAATCTCAATAATATGTCATATCAATATATGAGAGACGTCAATCCGGACCACGGAAAACACCTCAATTAACAATGTACGGCATTATGTTCCTCCGTTAATTCTAGGACTACGTTAAGTATGTAGTCCTACATCTCAATGAGCTTCTACTATACTTGATATAACAGTCAGTAATATGTTTCATAGAATACTGTATGTGATATGCAATGACGGATAAAATCAAATAGATCATTAGTTCAATATCGTTCGAGATATCTATGATCTAAGATCAAACGTAACTCAAAGAGACCACCAGATGTCTCTTTCTGCCAACAAGCAATAATAGGCAAGCTTAACATGTTTAACGAGTAACGGGCTTAATAACTATTGTTACAACAATTTCAACAAACAATTATATTATACACACAAATATTTCACAGAATGATAATATATTAATATTACCACATTGTGTTTATGTAACACTCAGGCCAACCATAATCAATTTTTAGCTTCACGGATTGACCAACACAACAGATTTTCTGCCTACGGAAAGAAAATCGAGCTTAATCAAAATTTTTACACAATTGATATTATATAATTATATAAAGATTGTGATTACAGCTCTTTTCTTTATCCTACCGACCCAAGAAGAAGTGCCTCGAGATCCGAGACGCTAAAGATCAATTCTGTCTGGCCTAACTATCAACGTGCAACTTTTTCCAATCATTTTTGTGGTACACATTTCGTAATCAAACCTGATCCACCTCTTCTAACAGCCAAACCCTTCTCCAAAATAAACGGACAAAATTGACGAAAAATATAACTGCTGCTCGAAGAAACATAAGTAATCCTACACAAAACACTTGCTAAATATATGTCTAAATATATAATAATACATTACATTCATTCATAACACAAATATTTTTCGATATTATAAGCTCTTAAACAAATTCTCAAACCCAATTTACTGAAGGCTTTAGTATAATGAGAATGAAATTACAGTAGTTGTGATTATGATATTTAACATTGTGATATGATTATATGACATAAGATATTAACAAATATTATCAGAAAACAGACATGTCTATTGTTGTAAGTTTTAGTTGTCACAAAGGACCACCATGAATCAGCTTTTACTTGAGCCACACATGCATAGAATCTCTGCTTGAGCTATGCGTAATTATTGATTAATTTTAGCATTACTTTACCTAATTTCCTGTAACTTTGGCCTAAACATATTTGAGCAAACTGAGCAAACCCAAAATATTTCACAAATGTTTTCTTAATGAGATATCCGCATGGCAAAAGATGAAGCTCAAATGGCAAATTTTCTTGGAAATAGTATCCTCCAAACATTTCAAAAATTCATGAAAACTTTCAGGCAAAACAGCACAAAGCATGAAGTTCTGAAACGGTTTTTCAACAAAAGAAAAATTTTCCGGTACGTCAGTCTCCACTGTAAGACATTGAGTGAGCAAGATGATCACAATCAAATTTATATCATAGCATTGTGACCTTTCTTTATGTGTAAATGTAATAATATGCTAGTCTTATCATATATATAGTCCACTTATAATCCAGCTTAAATGCACACGAGTTTGCAAACTCTTGTTAAAGAGAACAGAGTGGTCAGATCAATATATTCTAACAAGCAAGCTTTAAAGGGCCTTGCCAATGAATGGTAACAGATCTGTATCACAATTTTTATTTTATAAACATTTTAAATACTCTTTTTGTGATAAAATTTCTGCAATTTGAAATATGATTCAGCTATGACCTTAATAAGATAAAACTTCACTGTCACATCAACTAACAGTTTTTTTTTTTTCTATCAAATTTCCAGCAACAATTACATCTAACGGGCATTCATATCAGAGTTTGAACGCCCTTATATCACTACAGATCAGATCTCTTAATATTTAGTATACCGGTCAGCTTTCATACAAACTAGATCCTCAATGAAACATTAAGAAATGAAAAATGCAGACCTTCTATTCAATGACTTAAGTATTTTGGTCCCATAAAATTATAACACAATAGCTATAGGTTTGCTACACGTTTATGTATCCCAAGGTATGTGTACAGGTGCAATCTATTTGTGTCGCTGCCATGACAATCAACACGTTCACGGGACACGTCTGTATACATGTAGCAAAACTTCTGTAATGACTGGCTTCTTAAAGATATTTAGCCCACAAAAAATTGCCAATCACGAACATCAATTAAGTTGATGAACAGCTGAGGGATTCAACAATTAGGCATTACTGGCACCACCTAGTGGGAATGCACTGCACAATGGCTGACTACAGAGAACTCTTTCAAACTTCATCTATCTTATAGACTTGTATTGTATACTGTAGGTCTAGATCTTAAACTGTAAACGCAGGAAATTTCAGAGTTTTAAAACCAAAAAAATTAACATCGCTATTAAATAGAAGCTTCATAAGTCAACTAGTAATAGCTGACAAGTTGTTAGTTTTAATCCTTACATCTTCAATAACAATTTTTAAAAATTTACAGCTGAATAACTGTGTACGGCAAGACCAGATCAATCTCAAGTAATTGCTTTGCGAATATCATTTAAATATCAAAATGGCAAACATTAAATTCATTATTAGTTTAGTAGTTTTTATACTAAGTTAAATCACTACTGCAATAAGTACTTGCAAATCTTACATGTATAATGAGCTAACAGCTATCCACGATTTAAAATACTGAGAGCCACTGCAGCGCGGGAGATCTATAAAGCTAAAATAATAAATGGACATTATAAATTAGCAATGGCAGGAACTAGGGATGAGTTTCATAAAATTAAGTCAAAATATCTGTTCAAATATTTTGCAGGTTTTATAAATTTGCATTGCTTAATTTGCTTTCATGTAAATAATTTTTAACGACCATCAAGTATACGATGATTGTTTAATTTAAGTCAGTACAACAATAACTCACGCTTTGTTAAAGGTAAAGGTACACTGCAATATTTTGTAAGTTAATTCTTTTCATTACCCTTGTCCAAAATTAGTTCTGTACTGGAAATATTGAGGAACAAAATGTATCTGTTCTTCTGAGATCGAGAAAGCTCTGAAATATTATTTTTTACTGGACTAGAGGGCACATTTCAAAATGTAAGTCTCTTCTAGGATATAGATAATAAACAATATAATAAAAATAATTTCTATGACACGAACTAGTCACAAAGTGTGGCCACGACCAACCCAGCTCTATGACCAAACTGGCACATTCATGGCACTTACGCAGAGTCATACTAACATTTCAAGTTTTTTTTTTTTCAAACAAATTACTCAGATCACTGTCCATGATATAAGGGCCTATCTATCATCTATGGTATGGAGAATGTGACACACATCCCTAGTTTGACAAGATGACATGTTAAATTTGACAAGATTTGTGTTTTCTTAAGTTAAGACAGGCACTTCAGTTTTCATGGCGACTGAGACACAACATTTAATGGTACGGGGCATATAATTTTAACCTTCAAAACACTATATTCCTTTTCTTATATTACAGGTAAATAGAAACACCAGTGCACCAGCAAGCGAAAAGTTATGGTCAAAATTTCCAAAGGTTGTAGCTGCATAGGTCTGCCTGGAAAATTCTCAACATTTTCAGTTCTAAAGGAAAAACTTAATTTTGGAATCTTATGCATTTTAGGATAGGCCTATATTTGCAAATTTTGAATATAATTAAACGCCATTAAAAAGAGACTTTTGTGCGACTCAATCTGCAGGCCCGTAACATGAGCAGTACCATGGAAGCATAAAAATATACAGATTGGGTTATTTGGTCATGTTGCAATTCAGTGAATTCACCAGCTATATTTAAAGAAGTAACTTAAGGTGCTTATGATAGGCCTATACAAATTTTAAAGACAGACCTTTGTTTGTACTATTATCAAGAATACATAACCGACTGACCATTAAATTATCAAGATTGATGACAGATCTTAATTTTACAAACTGAATCACCTTGACCAAGAATCAACAATTCACAAGTTAACATACAACTTTAGTACCTATGACGAATAATATTATATATGGCAATTAGCAATCAATGAACAGGAATATCACATTAATGGATCCAACATTTTGTTGAACATTAGTCTAGACACATTTAATTTTTAGCTTCTCGGATCGACCCACCAGCAGATCTTTATCGACGCAATAAAAATTGAGCTTACTCAGAATTTTTATTAAATTGATATCTAAAAAAAATTTAGATTACAACTTTTTTTTCGTCCTACTGACAAACCCTGGGAAAAGTGCCTTGAGAAGATCAGAGAAGCTAAAGATCAATTATGACTGGCCTTAGTTTCACATTATTTAACATATATATATGTTTAAGGTCATTGAACTTTAAAATTCAATCATCTTGGACCATTCGACCAGTGTCCTTTGTACAAAGCTAGCTGTCATCAGTCGTAACCATGGTAACGCAAAAAATTGTTGACGATTAGAAAAGATTAGAAGATCACAATATTATTCCTTTTTATCCTTCTTCTTTTGCAGTGTAACTTTTCCGACGACCGTTTTCGTTCCGCCGACGACCGCTGCTCCTGCGTCGTAACTTTTTCCAGCGACCCATTTTACCCCGCCCACCCCCGCGCCGAGCGTCCCTGCTGTGACGCTGTACATACCACTACCTAGACGTCTCAACATGCCCGGCTGCTGACTGGGATCTGTAAGAAAACGAAGATAATGAGATGTCAGTTGTAACTCCACCACAAGGAACTTCAGCAGGAGTAAGTGAGTGAGTTTGTGTTTTACGCCCCATCATCACCGGTGAACTTCAGCAGGAGAATTCAATCTTCTGATCATGTCTCCAATACAGTGATGGGCATTAACTTGCTGATTGTTAAAAAGTTAATTACAAGGCTAACAAATTTAGATAGATTAACTGAGGTATTGGGTCTTTTTTTCACATATTAGCTATTTCAATTTTACAGTTTGTCAAAATGACAATTTTTTGTCAAAAATTTTCTTACACCTATAGTGCAGAGCGAAGATTTTTCATTTTTGAAGGGGGGGGGATGATTTCAGCATACGGCCATGTGCGCGCAGCCCAAAGGGCCCCAGATTGCGTGGCAAGGGACTTTCGAGGATATACTTAAGGGCCCGAAAGCTTGTATTTTCTACATAACATCCTACTGGTATAATGGCAAAGACAGCTAATTCAAAAAGATAATTCTCAACATCGAGTGATTTTTATTTGTAATTCTAGGGGGGATAATCATATGATGCATCCCCCCCACGATCTACGCCCCTGCTATAGTGAAACCCAGACAGACTTTATACACTTGCTGCTTTGCATTAGTCTTGAAACTTTACATGTGAATCTTTTTGAGACAGAAACAGCATCACTCTTGATGATAAATGTTGATACTTGACTCCATTTTTAATCCATATGAGTGAAACTTACCTTTTTGGGGTCTGATAATTGAGCTACACCAGCTTCCTTGAACTCATACAGTCATACCGAACATTTTAACAGAAATAGCAGGATATCTTTATCTAACTTCTAAGAATATAAATTAACTATTTAACTTTTACCACCTCATATTTGCAAAGGCAACGGACACAATAAATTCACCTAAACCAACTATTAAGTCAATCGCCCACTATATTCACATGAGTCATGACCCTATAAAACTGGCTAAAATATTCATAGCTTTAATTGAAAGTCCTTACCAACGTTCTCGTCCGTCTTTTTATCAGCCGATAACTCCTTAATTTCTGGCTGATCTGTGCCGTTATTTGACGCATCTTTTTTCTGGGAATCATTGTCATTAGGTGAAGGATCAGCAGGAGCTGACTGGAAAATAAATATATGTATATACATAAATTATTCAATGTGTTTTAAAAACATGCTATTTTGAATTATATTTATATGTTTTACGTTGAAAACGATCGAGGCATCCAATGATGAAATAGCAAATTCTGTATACATAGCAATCTATCGTTAGCCATAAGATATCATATTTCTTTGTTGTGTAGGTCCTATTGAAATTCAAACCATTTGAAGAGCGGTTTTCATATTAAAAGGATAGATTCTGATATTGGAAAAAATATCAGAACTGCGTATTTCATCACAATACTCAATATCGTAACTACTACCATTACATTTATAATAGAGTCATACACATCAGCATGTGATCTCTATGGATTAGCCATCACTGCATTACAGTGTATAGTTTATCACACTCCTGCAGGCTGCAGGCTATAAATAGATCTGCTGATCAGATCTGGTATGTTCTGTTTAATACAAGAGTTGGACAGCCAAATTGGACTACAAACCTTGCCAAAGGGCAAATAAGAAGCCACTCCAGATATGATACCGGACATTTCTTGGCCTTTCACACTCCAAGTGGGTCAAAAACAGCTTCAGCAACAGCTGTGCTTCAATCTACGTGATGCAGAACGATAAACAGAGAGCTGCCAAGTTGGCAGACACAACGCAACACTTCGTCAGCTCGCTTCAGCGTCTCATGCACATTCGCCCTGCCTTCAAAACCCAATTAACTAATCGCATAACTTCCAGTACGATAAAATACCATCACTTGAGCATTTCCATCAAAATCGTACACTTGTCCGTCCTGTAAAACAGGTTTGAAGTCGAGAAAGACGAAGCTAAGAGCCACGAAAGCAAGCACTTGTTTACAACGATGTCACATGGACGCAAGGCGATGATTGGCCAGTGACAAACGCAACCAACCAATGAGAGCGCAGCTTATGAGCAGAAATCCAGCAATTTGCTCGCCAAAGGAGGCACGAGAGGAGGCGCTGTTAGCAGCTTGGAAATCCAGGTCATGGATCCCAGAAATCTAGGTCATTGTGGTCACTGTGGTTTGTGAGGGAGGGGGGCACTCTCATGTAATTCTACTTTTTTGGTTTAAATTCTGGCTTTAAAATTTAATAACAATCAATCTGGAAAATTGATTTACTGTTGGATTTTCACATAAAATTTTGCAGAAAAATGTCAAATGACAAATAAATTCCTTTTTTTTAGAAATATAAAGCTACAAATTTTAACTTGTGGAAACCCGATTAAACCAGAAGAAGGGTGATAACTTAATTGGGGTAGGCCTACATCCCTACACATAAAGTTGTAAAGTTGTAAGGGGGCCACCATTTAATGACCATTAGATGTCAAGGGGGCGGGGGTGGGTTGGAGTTTTTTAAACAATTTCCCCCGTTTTAGACTTTTAGTGAAATAAATAAATTCTCTTTGGGCAGCCTTCAAATAAATAAATAAAACAGTTTCTGATGGGGGTGTATTTCTTAACATAGTGTAGCTTGATTTAGAAACGAGCATAATTTTAGGACATCGCACACCAAAAATAAATAATTAGTGTCCTGTTACAGCAAAATAAACGCACCTCAGGTGAATAAACCAGAACCGCAAGCAGTTTCAACGCTCGTCTGTTAATGTGAAATCTATCAATGTGTGCCAGATCATAACTACCAGGCCAATACCTAATTTCATAACCCTAAGCGATATTTCAAGTTTACAATGGGCAGTTCAAAATGAAGATGGCAGCCAAAATGACCACAGTCTTGGATCTATCAACATTTTGCTGATCCATGCCCACAGGCCAATACCTGTACCTACAATTTCGTAACTCTTAAGCAAAATAGTAAGGTCAAAATGGGCAGTTCAAGGATGTTAGGCATTTGAAGTGGCCATTTTGGTGACCATCTTGATTTCTCAACATGTTCCCGATTCATGCCCACAGGCCAATACCTGTACCAAATTTCATTACTCTAAGAGGAATATTGAGAGCACAATGGGCAGTTCAAGAAATGAAGAAAGATGGCTGCACAGTGGACAGTTGAAGAATGGCTGCCATGCCATTTAGGCAGCCATCTTGGATTCTCGACAAGTCGCCAATCCATACCCACAGTACCATACCTGTTAACCTGTACCAAATTTCATAACTCTGAGTGGAAAACTAAGGTCACAGTGGGCACTTCAAGAATGGCGGCCATTTTGTCAGCCATCTTGGATTTCTCAACATGTCCCAATCCATACCCACTGTACAATACCTGTACCAAATTCATAACTCTAAGTTGAAAACTAAGGCCACAGTGACAGTTCAAGAATGGTGGCCATTTTGTGGTGGCCATTTTGGCAGCCATCTTGGATCCATACCCACTGTACCATTCCTGTACCAAATTTCATAACTCTAAGTGGAAAACTAAGGTCACAGTGGGCAGTTCAAGAATGGCGGCCATTTTGTGGCGGCCATTTGGCAGCCATCTTGAATTTCTCAACATGTTCCAGATCCATACCCGCGGCACCATACATGTACCAAATTTCATAACTCTAAGTTGAAAACTAAGGTCACAAAATGAAATCGACACTTACAGAAACCTTAAGGCAACACATAATTGATTCTTAGCTTCGCGGACCCGCCGACACAGTAGATTTCCTGCCGATGGAAGAAAAAAATTTTTTTTTGACATTATAAAAAAAATTTTTTTTACCTTTTTTTTTTTGTCCTACCGACCTACCCTAGAAAAAGTGCCTTGAGAGGATCCGAGAAGCTAAAGATCAATTATGTGTGGCCTAACCGGGACAACGACGACGACAACGCCGACACCGACGACGATCGAGTGACGACAATAGCTCTTTGTTTTCAAAGAAAACAGACGAGCTAAAAATGGCTTACAAGTTCATTTAAAAAAATATAACAACACACAAAGACATCTTAATATAAGTCTATATTTGTATTTACAATATAGACCACAATCTTCATTCTTTAACAATCACTGGGATAAGCATTAAAAGCATAAAGTCTGCTAGTCCATCGATAGTGAGTTCATGGCTTTTTAATTTCACAAATTCCATAGTTTATTTCTTCGGAGGAGCGGGGGCAGGAACCAGAGGCTCATGACTGTTGGGCTGAGGTTGCGTCTCCCTTTTTGGGGCCATGTCTCGTTCCATATCGTAAAATGAGAAGACATTGTACTCGTAGTACTGCTGGGACTGGTAAGATTTATTATCTGAGGCTGAAATTAAACAGAAAAATCATCATTGTAAAATACAGATGAGAAGAGAATTTGTTTTTGTATGAAGTCAATTAAGTAATTGATAAAAAAATCAATAGTTAGATGAACTATGCCTATATTTTTCTTTGTTTAAAAAAGAGAAAACTGACCAGGAGGAGGTGGGGGTTGTTGACCAGAGGTTGAGCTTGCTTGTCCCCCAGCATCTTGTGTGTAAGCTGCTGTCAGCTGCTGAAAAAATACAATATTTTCCATTAATCGGATGTAAAAATTGCTTCCTTCAGTCATACGTAAAATTAATATTAAAAAAAAATACACATGCACTGGAATTTATAAATTCAAATTTTAGGGTCACTGATATTTCAGTATAACAATATCGTTAACATAATAATTTATTGATTAAATATTAATTAACTCCATGTCACGTGCAGGATCTTTTACACTGGAAGACTGAAACTTTATACAATATGTAATTCATCTGCTATCCCAGGTCCCAGGAATATAACCACCAGGTTCAGAAATAAAGGTAAGGCCAGATGTAATTGATATTTAGCTTCTCGGATCTTTTCGAGGCACTTTTTCTTGGGTCGGTCACTGTCTCTACAAGACTAGATTCAAGCAGCAATGAGCAGCATTGCTGAGTCTCTAGATTCTCAGTGACGACACAGGTCAGGTGACCAGCTACAGCTGACCATGCAGGTCACTTGACCAGCTACAGCCGACATGCCACACCCCCCTACCCACCAGATCCGAGAGTCCCTCTTGCATTGCATGCCATCGCCAAACTCAGAGGACTCGGAGAGTCTGGGTCGGTCAGTAGAACGAAAAAATTAAGTGAAATCTCAATTTTTCAAATATCAATTTGATGAAAATTGTCATTTAATATGCTCAATTTTTTTTATCCGTAGGCAGAAAATCTGTAGCGTCAGTTGATTCGAGAAGCTAAAAATTAAAATAGCCTGGCCTGACTGACTAATCATCAGTTTCACTTTTTTAAAAGTCTTGAGATATTTCAATATTCAGTCAGCAACTTCAGTGTGTCAAGTTACACTCATTCATTGAATCAATCATGAATGTCAAAATCATCTTTTGAAGTTTTGTAAACATTGCAACATTCATGAAACATTCAATGGACACTTTCACTCCAGGTCATGGCAAATCAAATCAAATCAAATCAGGAAGGTCAGTCCAGTGCTTTTCAGAACACATTTACCTTTACCACCTATCCAGCGCATGAATACACATTATTACAAACTATTACCTGAGGTTTCCTCAAACATCTGAGCAGCTGAGAAGTGTGGATTCTCACCCCTGCCATCATTTTGCACTCCTTGCTGACACTGGGCAGTTCTTGTGACCCCCACTAGGGGCAATCACTTATCGGCCACTAGGGCATAGGGGGCAGCAAAAGCTTTCCGGTTGGCTCTTCATTCTAAAAGAGTTTGCCCCTCGAATTAGTTAACTTTATACAATCATTAAACTTGACTTTACTGTTTAAAAAATAATTTCACAGGTGCAATAAGTTTGTAAACTATTTTAAGATTTTTTAAGATTATCTACAGAACAACTAAAGCCCCTTTTTTCTACCAAAAAATTAATTTTGTAAAAATTACGAGGGAGGGTGGTTGATAAATTAACTCAGCTCACTTTGAAAAGGCAAGGCGCGATCAAAATGGCGGAAGATCCGACTGGAGTTGAGTGTAAGGCAAAAGAAATGTTCAATGCATCTTGATAAGTTAATTTTAAAGCATAATAAGACTTTCATCACGTTGTAGAAGTTCTGTACTTCCTGGCAACTTAATTTTAAAGCACGAATTTCGGGTTCTTGCTGGCCATTACCTGCGTTCTGAAAACAGCCAGTCGGCGTTTGTTTACTTCTAAAAGGGGGGTCACTGCATAAAAATTGCTGTTCTGTCAACCCTGTCAACATGACATTGCATAGTTATAATAACTAAATAATCATATAAGGCAAATTTTGGCATTCAACTTCTACCTGGCGCAAAAAGGCGACAGTAAATTAGGTACAGTCAATTGGCAAGAGTCAATTGAATATGACGATGGCCAATTCGGGGGTGGCAGGACCTTTCACCTTCGGGACCCTTCTTATTTTTTGGCTTCTACTTGATACCGTTGCTCAGTCATCCTTGACTATGAAACGGTCTGAAAAGAAAAAAACGAGAATTAAATATGAGATAAACTGGAAGATGACCAACCAGGGCCATAGCATAGGCATCTGAATCCTCGCGGGGTGGGGGGGGGAGGTTGGGCAGAGACTGGTCTGGGGGTGTGTGCAGTCAAAACGGCGATAGGCTGGAACGGCTGTTGTTGTTTCGACTATGTCAGAACGGCGATGCCAAAACGGCGATGATTAGATATCCAAAACGGCTATATAGGTCAATGTATACCAAAGTATCCAGAACGGCTATACCACTATTATCAAAACGGCTATAGACCTACCTTAGTTCCACCCTTAATTCGGATAATTCCCCTAATTGGCATTGAAGAACAACAGAGCCCTATGAGGGGTGAAGTGTTAATGGGAGTCAAGTTGTCCAAGCTGATTGCACTTGATATACTCTCAGTGAGTCTCAGTGCATGTGATGTATAAACATAACTTGTGTATTGGACTACTGATGACGATTAAGAGTAGTAGGATTACAGAATTACTGTAGCCTGTGAAGCATTAACTGAATGCCCGAGGCGTAGGCAGGGAAACCGTGAAATATGGACGAGGAGGCCAAAAATTTGGGCAAGTGAGTGATGACAACATAAGCATAATGGACAATTAATGGTTTCTTACCGAGCTTTAATTTGAAATGGTATGAAATCGGGACCATGAAATTCGAGCAAATACCTCTCCCACCCTCCAAAAATTTGGTATGCGGTATGTCTATGTTGGTGAGTATAATAATTTTTTTGTAATTTTGTGTTTCAGTGGGAAGCATTTCATTTCCTTCTTCTCCTTCCAGGGGCTTGGTAAGATAATTGAAAATCTAATTATATAAATGCAAACTACAAAGTGATTTTATTTACTCTTCCTTTATTTGCACAAGTAAATGTCAAGTATTTTTATGAAATTGATATTAATCTTTTCAGTCAAGTCGTCTGAGGAAACCGAATCCTCGAATATTTGGTGATGAGGAAGATGAAGTTCCCACGACGTCCCGCAGCCGCAAACAGGCCAAGCCCATAGCCAGCTCCAAGGTAAAATTACTTTCTTGAGTATTTCTCCGCTTAACATGCCTTTAAAATTGATCAGTTTTTGATTCTCGAACAATGAAACTAGAATATATATATATTTATTATATTACATCATAGTGCCAGTCAGCTATGTGTCACAAAAAATGTTTACACTTTTGATGGTTTATTACGACATATTCTGTTTAAATTTGTAACTAGGCTTTCTCTGTGTAAGAATTCTTTAATATTACAATTGCTCAAATCCGATGTATGTTGGTTATCGAGAATCCGGAAATACTGGATCTCATGCCTTCATACTAATAGTTAGCCTGAAGATGTATACTCTTTTATATAATTGTAATTGTAGTTCCGTATTCCTGTAGATTCCAGTAGATGTTATTATGGACCAAAGTCATGTCATGTACTATGCGTCTGCCAATAAAGTTTTGAATTGAATTGAATTATACCAGCTCTACACTGCATAGGCTATGATTCATATATTCTAGGTTATGTCACATTGTAGTAAATGAGAGAAAAGCAAAGACACAGGTCTGACACATACACAATCTGAGACTCAAGAGAATGTCCCTCAGTTGGCACTGAGCTTTTATGCAGTCAAGTGTGACACTGGCACCTCCTGGTGACCGGTGACATGGATCCCTCTGGTGGGGCTGTACAGCGCTCCTGGTGGGCTTAAATGCCGTGATTCACCACAATCTCCCCTTCCACATTTTTGGCAGACAGTGGTGCAGGTGACATCACGGCAGTCTTGAAAATGTGGTGTCCTTAATCCCGGGGAGTCCGTCAGATGGAGATCATTTATTTTGGGAAATCCGGGGAGTCCGTCCAACAGAGGTCCATTATTCATGGAATCCGGGGTCCATGAGGACCATATCCCTGATGTCTGGGCGGATGTCCTCAAAGCCGGCAGTTCATCAGGTGCTCCGTTACAGTGGTCCAGCCGGCGGAAGTTCCGAAGCTCAGGACCTGGCACAGAGATGTCCTCAATTAGATGACACTGAAGGGCACTTGAATAGCAGACACATCACATTCAGGACAGGTACAGCATCATGGGGTCTCCTTGGGAATACGCAGTAGCAGTCAGCCTTCACAGAAGAAATTTCAACGCCCACAGCCATGGCTGGAATTCAGGAAATTCTTGAACTCCCTCACCATGGCAGTGTTGTCATGATGACCTGTCATAGTAGGACCCCCATGTGGTTCAAAAACTTTAACCTCCATGTGGTGCAAACTAAGACAGGGATGACTTGCATGGCACTCTTTCTCAAATGGCCAAACATGGACATACATGTACGAATGCAGGACGACATCAAACAGTCCCTGGAAGGAACCATAACATGTAAAATTTAGTTACAAACTAAACATTTTTAATAAATCTTGACTGATAAATGTAACTAATGTAACATTAACTGGTCTACATAACTTTGCAGTGCAGGTGCAGATCACACACATAACCAGTGAAGTCCAGTGTAGTGCAGTAAATTCTTGTAGATTCAGGCAGAAGATATCCCATCACCAGCAGGCCTGAATGTGAAAGAACACTGGACTAGTTGATTAGTAATTTGTCCGGTGGTGGTCGGTCCGGGTCCAGCAGCACTTTAATGGAATTTGTGCTGGACAGATTCTGCCAAGCCAGCACCTGGCAGAGTGGATCTCCAAGAATATCTTGGAGGTCAGGAGCGTTGACCTCATGACCTGTTTGACATGGCAACCTCCCAAGTTTTGGTGGTTTGCCTCTGTCAAATGGTCTGTAGACGTGGTCTGGGCTGGTTGGTCTGCATACAACGTCTCGGCTGGTTAGTTGTTGTAGATGGTTTCTTGACCTTACTGGAGGAGTTGTTGGCCTGTCAGGATCGGTTGGGGTAGAAGTATGGCCGATTACTGCCACCCGCTTGCTTTTGGGTCATCCATCAAGAGTGAGTCATTGTCGTCAAAGTACCCGGAGTCTTCATGAAGATCCATATCTGTCCAGGCCTCTGATACTTCATGGAGAGGGCTAGAGATGACTGGACTCCACTTGTCTTGATGAGCTGCTTGTCCAGCTGAGTGGGAGGCGAAGCCAGGGAGAGACATGAAGGGTGGTGACTTCCAGTTTTGCAGATGCCTCTGTAGAGATGGTGAAAATGGGTGTAGGCAGTCTGCTCTACCATCACCTTCGGGTCCAATCCATATAGTTGCCACTCTTGTGGTCCCCCAAAGTTGACTGTGCACATACTTCCTGGTGTTGACACTTTGCTCCGCAGGTGGTAAGATGCTGAATGGCCCATCCTTGAGTGGAGGACCATCGGAATGATTCTCCGAACATCCAGAGAAAGCATTTACCAGTGGTCGAGGGATGGCATCACCAATGATGCGGACGGGGGAACAGGACACTGGACTGCTTGATCTTCTTCCTGAAGGGGTCCTTGGTGATGTTCTAGGCCCTTGCAGTGGCTGTGGAGTCTGTGGCTGTCTACTCCCATCGCATGTCACCACATGTAAAATGGCTAACAAAAAGATTTGTCTGATTCAGGGTTCCCAATACCACTGTAATTATTTGCCTGTGTCTATTTGTTGGACTATTTGCCTATATTTGGAACATAAATCTTAAGTTTCTCAAGAAAAGTTACATGATATTGAATTTGATTATTTTTTCAGAGGTCAGTCATAATGACGACCCCCGACAAGAAGACGGCGCAGGCAATTGGGGTGAGGTTGAGGAATTTGCTGAAGCTTCCCAAGGCCCACAAATGGGTCTGCTACGAGTGGTTCTATTCTAACATTGATGCGTGAGTATTAATATTCATTTCAGAATTCAGATGTAATGTTAATTGGATTCAATTCCTTCACTAAATTGTTGTATATATATGCCTCTTGGAGGTCTTTCATGTGCCATATCATTTGAACTTCAATTAGAAAGCGTGGCCATCTATCAGAATAGTCTACATCTGTGCATCTCCTTGGCTTTGAACTGTTCTAATTTCTTACACAACAAAACCATCAACCTAACGAAGAATATTAAACTTTGCAACAAATTTTTTGACCGTCTTTTCATTTCATGTGTTTTCCAGACCTCTGTTCCAAGGAGACAATGATTTCTGCATCTGCCTCAAAGAATCCTTCCCACAGTTGAAAACGAGGAAATTAAAACGAGCAGAATGGTGCAAGATACGCCGACTGATGGGCAAGCCAAGAAGGTAATAAAAAGTCAACCCTGAAGCTTAACAATAAAATCTTTGCTCTGCTGCTTGCAGTAATTACAATATTACAGTGCTTTTCCAACATACCAAACGTTTCCTTATATTGTTGGCCATAACTTAGTTAACTTAAATATAAATGTATGAAATAAAATATATAGCAAATCCGTTATAATGTGATTATGTGGTACACATTAAAGTTCTGGGAAGCTCTAATTATAGAAGTGCAATAATTTTATGATAATTATTCGTGACTGTGTGATGTCATAAAAATCGCATAGATTGATTAATTTTTCTTTATAAAAATTGTTGCTTTACTTTATTAACAGATGCTCAGCAGCTTTTTTCGCAGAAGAGCGAGCACTTCTCCAGAACAAAAGACAAAAGATCCGCCTCCTCCAGCAACGAAAGGTCTTGACACTTGGGGACCTAAAGGACCTGCCTGAAGAAGTCCCCATGCCCCTTGTCATTGGCACCAAAGTCACAGGTAAGTGCTCAGAAAAAACTTTTTGATTTAGATCTAGCTTACACTTGGTTGCACTTTCCTATCTATCTATCTATCTATTCTCCTATCTATCTATCTATTCTCTAAACCCAAGTTGATGGAGGGTTAGCTCTATGGTAGCAAGCTGGGCTGCGCTCGAATCAAGCTCTTTCCGGGTCCCCTGGGCCTATGTTGGACGGCTGTTTCAATCATCTTTCACCTCATTGCCGTGTCCTCCTCCTGTCCTAATTAGCCTACCAAGTGCATAAATACAGGACGTAACGCCCCCATCATTCATCCATCCTACACTGGGTTGCACTTTCCTATCTATATATCTATTCTCTAAACCTAGGTTGATGGAGGGTTAGCTCAATGGTAGCATGCTGGACTGCCAATCGTGGGTCCAGGGTTCAAATCCAGCTCTTGTCGAGTCATCTTGGCCTGTATTGGACGGCAGTTTCAGTCATCCTTCATGACCTTCGCCTCATTGCTGGTCCTCCTCCTGTCTTAATTACCCAACCAAGTGCATAAATACAGGACGTAGAGCCCCAATCGCCCATCCTTGCAATATTCTCCGTTCCCTTGCTTCAGTCCGAAATTTATTAAATCTAGATGCACAACATATTTGAAATTTTTTTCTGTAAAAAGGCTCACATGGACTTATAGCCTATTCCGTAGCTGGCAAAAATTAAAGTTATTCTGATTTATGCACATCTGAGCAGCTGAAAAGTGTAAACGTGAAATTTCAATCCTTGGTAAAGGTTGGTGCTTGTTTTTCCATTCAGCTCGATTAAGAAAACCCCAAGATGGATTATTCACGGGTACGATTGATGCCCTGGATTCCGCAAACAACACGTACAGAATCACATTCGACCGACCTGGCCTCGGAACGCACTCCATTCCTGACTGCGAAGTCCTGGTAAGTTAAAAAGACTTGTAAAAATTGTATGCGTTGTGCTCTGATCGATGCAGAGTAGTCTGCTAGTTGACAGTTCCCAGGTTTTTGCGTGGCTCCCTTACTTTTGCATGAACTCCTAAATGAGCAGATTGTTAATATAATGTCAATTTAAAGAGAATAACATAATCATGGTGTGCTGACTGAAGTCATGTTTTGAAAATATCTTTTTTTCCGAAATTTTTGAATGAAGAAAAAATGTTGTTAAAACTTCACCGAAATATAGGCCTATATGATACGAGTCAGAACAGGTGCTGCATGATACAGAACACTGAATAAATTTGTTTAAGAGAATGTTCACTGATAGATAGCTGTGTTGGATGGCTCTTTCAATCATCCTTTGCCTCATTGCCGTGTTCTCCTCCTGTCCTAATTATCCTACCAAGTGCATAAATACAGGACGTGCAGCCCCAATCATCCATCCATCACTGATAGACAGGCATAATTGGTGGCAGCACTATGAATATCACTGGGTTACGTTTGGGTCGTTGCAACTCTTCAAGCAGTTTAATGTGTCAAATTTCCGGCTCTCTGATTGGTCAGATGACAGGAAGTCGGCCGTTTCACTGTGTTGGCGACGACTGTCACGATTTTAACTTATACCAAAAATTTGCAAAAAAAATTAGAAAAATTTAGATGTCAGTTAAAATCGTGACATTCGTCGGCACCTTATTATCGTCCTTATATTCATAGTGGGCAGAAAGATGTTGATAATTGCAATTGTATAACTATTATTGATTTCTTATTTTAGAGCAATGAAGAACAGGAGACTATGCCCCTCGCCTCATACCACACCAAACCACGACAGCAAAACCGGTTCCTCTCTCCCAACAGACTCGCCTTCCACAGTGACATTGGCTCGCCACCCCTTGGAGTAAGTCAAAGTTGTATTTTGTGATCTGCAAATTTTTGGACTGCACATCTGTGAAGTTTATTTGTACACCAATTTTTGGCGTGTCACCGGTGTGATGCTTGTAATGCTGTGAGCTTGTGCTTACGGATGAATTTATATTTTATATTTCCACTAAAATTGAAGAGAACTACAAAGTTAAATTCTTATGATAAAATAAGTTCCATATTGCATTCTAGCTGAACAGCTGAATTTAACTTTGTAGTTCTCATCCATTTTAGTGGAAATATAAATTTGCTCGATCAACACTTTCTCAATATAGTGTTCCTGAATTAAATATTTGAATTTTGAAAGAATGTCTAATATGCAATAGGCGTTGATGTAATTAAGAGGCAATGTCCACATTTATTGCACATTTTAAGAAATCTATTTTAAGAAATAATTGAAGGAAATTTGAATGAAAAGATTGATAACAATTACAGCTCCATAATGAATTAAATTCTTGCTTTGCAGGACAACGATCCAATCCTCGGCAGTTCTCCTCTGAAACACAAACTTGACCAACTTGAAACATATGGAGGTTTTCCTGTCAAATTCCTGATATTGGTGGTATGTATTAATAACAGTGTTATATCATTGTTTGCAATAACTTGGAATTTGCTACAAATTTGGCTATTCCTAGTGGTATTTCCACTCTGATCTCTTGTTATTATTTGGTCATTAGAAGAGTCTTAAATTTCGTTGAATATGTAACATGAAATTATATCATTTGGCCGATTTCTCTTTCAGACCAGACTGACAAAAATCCTTGGGATTAAGAGGGAACGGGTAAAAGAGTTACAGGAGATGAACACAGAGGCAGAAAAACAGGTGATCTTAATGCTCTTTCTTATGATAATGGTCATGACATCACTACTAAATAAATGGATAATCCATCATATTTTTGTGTTAATTTATAAACACAACTACTTCAAATGATAACCACAATACCAGTGTTTCATTTGTGAAAAAAAAATCATCTGGCTTCCAATAGTAAGGAAGAAGGAGGGTAAGCTCAGTGGTAAGGTGCTGGACTGCCAATCACTGAGCGTTCGAAACCAGCTCTTGCCTGGTCACCTGGGCCTGTGTTCGATGGTACTTTCAGTCATCCTTTCGCCTAATTGCCGCGGCCTTCCTCCTGTCTTAATTATACTGACAAGCGCTAAATCAAGGACGTACTGCACATTCATCCTCCAACAGAAATATGTCTTCATGTCTTCTAATACTGATCTACACCGGTGCATTGCCATTTTCTCAATATATTAAATTTTGATTCTTCTTTACCACAGAAATCGTATGGGCAGCCATTGTCGGTACACTTCCAACAAAAGTATGCAGCGACCATTTTGGAACTTGAAAGACTCAACAAGGACCTCAACGAGTACTTGGTAGGAGTGCAACAGTTTTCACAACAGGTAATGAAGGATGAGTTCTATTCTTCTGAACTGTACTGTAGGCCTAAAAACTTTTAAAATTAAGCCCTTGGAAGTATTTTAATTCTTGAAGCATGACTGATTAAGTTAGATCCTGACCTCTGCATTTGATTGAGCAGAATGTTGTAGGATTTATTATTTCGGCATAACTTGGAAGAGTTAAAATTAATTCTAGCCATTAAAAAATTTCAGTCCGAGTTTTTAATGGAGATGTGTACACATCTCCATTTATGCAGTCACAGTGACAAATGGACCGTTTTGGCGGGAAATTTGAAATTTGAGCATTTTCAGAATGTCTTTTGGGCCCTGTCTTGGCTATTTTGTTTGGAGATGTTTGGGTCAAGAGATATGTATAACTTGATTATAGAGCATGCATCTGGCATAGGAATGAATACCAGGCATGTTGTTATTATGACGTGTTTTCCTTTTATATCTTGCTTGGATCCACTGGGGGCGGCTACACACATTGTGTTTTGGCCACTGTGCCTAAACCATTGCACTTGTATATATGATATTTGGCACATGAATGGGTCTTACAGCATATATGTGCATTTTGTTGTTCATATTTAAGCAATTGGTAGAGTTTTTTATAAAATATTGAAAATTAAAAAAAAAAAATTTTGTTTCCAAAGCAAAACTCTGAGACAGTTTTACTTATGGGCGTGAAATTCTACCATCGTATGAATTAAATATCCTTAATGTTCCTTTTGGGGGGTCTAAATTTATGCTCCTTCAAAAATTAATAACAGTAAATTCAGTGAAAATGTGAAAAAATGTTATTTTTTCGATGCTCCATGATTCCGTGAATTTTGGAGTTGCACTGCGGAAATTATGCATTTAGATGTCTGAATTATGCCTCTTAAAATGAGTAAACTCATTTGGAGGGCCAATCTTGTGAAATTTTCATAAAATGAAAAAAACTGGGGAAAAATTAGGATTTCTTATATTTTTCTCAAATTTTGGTTTCTCAAAAATTAATGGTAAACAATAAATTGGTAAACTTCAACAAATATTTACTTAATCATATTAGGAAGTTTTTTTGTTGCCGTATATCTATATAGTTTAGTGTAAAATTTTGTGTTGGAACTCCCATTTTGTCAAAGCCCATTGGATTTTGATGGTTGTCAGTAACTGTTGTATCCAGTGTTTCATATTGAGATAACTCCAAGAAAATCATCCTTCAGTCTTCAGGGCTAGTGATTCCATACCATATCTCGGAGGTCTTACCACCCCCGACAGCATGGAGGATGAAGAAAATGGCCTGCCTTGGGTAAGCCTCCTGGGCCAAAGCAGTCAGTTCTGGCTAATACTGACAACTAATTCTATTAGTGGATTAGACTATGCCTAAGATTCCCAGTCTTCTCATCTAATTTTCATATGATAATCACCAAAATGAATGTGCAGCTACTTCCACTAAAAGGATGTTGAGCTACCTGGCAGATCACACCCGTTTCCATGCATCATTTTAAAGCTCTTTCACAGTTCATTAACGAAAATGCATTTTTGCAGCTTGAAATGGATTATTTTTAAAATCCTGAAATTTAGCACACAATATAAACAACGCCTGGTTCTGGCCACTCAGGGAAAGTCTTTTTCAGGGGATATGAAGTAAGACACTACACCATCTCCATTTTGAACCCCTGGGTTCTTGTTTTATTTTACTACAAACTTCAAAACTATTGTTCTCACAGTCAGACGAGAATTCTTTTGATTTAATGTGTTCCTTTGTGTTTCACAGATAGCTCCAGAGCAAGGACTACCCCAGGTAGAGCAGCCCTCAGATATTAAAAAGAAATGTGATGACGATGCCACAGACATGGTGTGCAGACTTAACATTGCCCAGGTATGTGCTAGCGTGTTGAAAATATTGTCGGACATAGTTTATGTAAAGTTGAGCTCCTAATGTAATAAGGGGGGAAGGCTGGTCTTTTGGTAGCATGCTACTGCCATTCGCTGGGTCCAGGGTTCGAATCCAGCTCTTGACGGGTCACCTGGGCCTATGTTGGATGGCTGTTCAATCATCCTTCGCCTCATTGCCGTGTCCTCCTCTTGTCCTAATTAGCCTACCAAGTGCATAAATACTGGACGTAAAGCCCCAATCATTCATTCTCACGTTATAAATCATTGCTGGTATTATTTTTGCTATTTTTGCCTAAGGGTTAATACAACTGAGTAACATTTATTGTTCTATTTAGCCAATAGAAACTATCCTAATCAGATACTGTTTTGTGTTGCAGGGAAGAAAGATGTCCAAGAATGAAGGTGTTGTTGACTTGGTTGGGAAATTAACTTCTTTATTACTTCAAATTAAGGTATGTTTTATTGAATAATTATTGATATGTGGAAAAGTCACTAATTGAATTTGTTGACTTTATGATTTTCACAACTTTATTTTATTTGTATGGGCGGCACAAAAGAGTTGATAACATGTATTAAATTTCTGCAATTTCCTTCCAGATATTTGCGGAAAGTGACATGGCATCCTTTGAGCTGCGCTCATTGCAGGAATCACTGAAGGAAATCAAGGATCACATAGACCCATCTAATATTGGGTAGGTGCTATTTCAACACATCTTTTTGATTCAATTGAACAATTAGGGAAAATGGTGGTGTTACTGAGGGCTATTCCATTTAAAAACCTGGGGGTGGGGTGGTCAGGTTACATTTTTGACCCCCCTCATGCATCTAAAGTGAATTATTTTTGACCCCTCCATGCATTAAATGCAAATTTTTTACCCACCCCACATGCATCAAATAAAAATTTTAAGTAAGCCTTCATGGAGCGATAATGCACCCCCGTACATCTAAAGCGATTTCTTTTACATCCCACCATACATCTGAGGCGAATTTCCGCCGATCCCTACATCCACCTTACGAAAAATAAATCAACCTGACCACCCCCCTCCCAGGTTTTTAGGTGAGAATCTCTCACCTCTTGCGATCAGTGTTGTGCTGGATTGACGGCTGGCTGAAGACAGGACCTATGCCGCTCATTTACTCAATTTCTAAGCCCAATTCTGACTTTCTGCCTGTGCCAGTTTGCATATCTATGAATGAACTTTAGAAAGGCAGCAGGTCTGTCCTCCTTCTATTTATGCTTTTATTTCAAAATTAGATTTTTCAATGCACTGTGTTATTGCTACCAAGAATCTCATGTACACTGTCAAAAATGACTGGAATTATTTTCTCAAAACTATCTTTGACTTCTGAATATCTTGCATTATTTCTTCTACATGCTCCAAAATAGTGATGTCAGTGTCAAAAAAATCTTCAGACCTGTCAGAATCTGAAGAATCTGATAAATAATCCATTTCACCAGACATCCTGCGTGTTGCTCTTACTCTCTTTTTTAGAATTTATTGTAGGAGGGCCCAATATCCAGTTACAGACAAAATGACCAGCTGAGTGATCTGCAAGTACTAAATTGCTTTATATGCTCCTGCAGGCCAATCAGTCAACATGTATCCAGTATATGTAATCTCAAGACAGACTGTGTATTATACAGCTTATACAGTGTATAAGCTGTCAGTTCAGAAAGACTGCAGAAATGTGGATCTCTACTTTAGGCAATGTGAACTATCACAGTAAACAAGAACAAGTAAGTTTTTACAGCAAATCCTTCACAGTGCACATGCTTATCTGTCATGTGTCATGATGTGGGAAAACAAACCAATAACTTGCCAATCTGAGGTGCCAGTGACATGCCACATATGTTCTGGAGGGGTGGAGAGTTGGGTAAAAATACCCTTCAAATCCTGTTAATGCATGACCTGCCCGGGATGACCTGTCAACACTGAGATAAGAGGGTACATGGTGCAATGTGTTTTGTTGAAGGCCCCATTGTTTAAAAAAAGTCAAGAAAAAGAATTATCACAGACAATAAAAAAGAGCAGTGCATTATTATTGTTTGCAAAAACACTTTAAACAGTTCAAATGGGAAGCATTCAGCCTCCTTTGAGGTAGCAGAGCAGAGGTGATGCATAGATCTGCAATTCTGCATCCATGGACCTACAATGTATGAACCAAATGAATCATTCAATGATTTGTCACAAGACACAATGCAGCCTGGTCAATTTTAACAAGTCTACAAAACCTTCATTCTTTCTCCACTCCATTCATGGACCCAAGTGAACAAAATTCTTGGCCGTCATGAAAAACAACTGCTAGCACATTTTCTAATGGTTTCAGGGTAAATCGCCCGAATTAAAGTGCATCCTGGGACTTTTGGTGATGTCTTTACTTCATGTGTATTGCACTCCCAGCCATGCCATGATACTGGAGTTGTCTGTCACCTGGTTGACTGGTAATCCATCCCTTCCAATAGGCAATATAATAGTGCCTATATAACAACTACCGCGGTTTTCGTGCTTACACAGTATTTTTCCAAACTTTTCTGTCAATTATCATTATGGGATGATGTGGGTGCATAGAATTTCATAGATAGAATAGGGGAAATAGAATTTGATGGATAGTAGTGCGTGGAGAAAATTTGCTTGAAGCAATTGGGTGGAGAGATCAAGCAGATATATAAATGTTTGAGCATCTCGTGCATTCTACTTTTCAGTAAGAATTATACTTCCACCGACCTTTGCATATTATCTTTATGTGCCTTCTCGTTTTCAAATTTGAGATTCGAACCTTCCAGTGCTTTGCACGGTATTTTTAAATGGAATAGCCCTGAAATAAATAGTGTTGGTACACATGCCCCCAGTCCTAGGGGGGGAGGGTTGGTCTAGTGGTAGCGTGCTGGACTGCCAATTGCTGGGTCCAGGGTTCGAATCCAGCTCTTGCTGGGTCACTTGGGCCTATGTTGGCCGGCTGTTTCAATCATCCTTCACCTCATTGCCATGTCCTCCTCCTGTCCTAATTAGCCTACCAAGTGCATAAATACAGGACGTAAAGCCCCATTCATCCATCCATCCATGCCCCACGTCCCGTCCAACGTATGATGGGTGTATATATAAGTAATAAGGGACAGGCCCTATATTGTAGGTAGAATTGCTGGTTAGTTGATGCATCTCGCTTCATACGCATAGAAAAGATTTGTTGAGAAGGTGTTGAGTTCCCGTGTGGCCTAATTGGTAAGTGCGATTGTCAACTGGCTTTGAGGGCGTGGGTTCAAATCTCACCCCGGGAACTCACTTTAGTCCGAGCCCATGGGACATTAAATGGAGGCGGGTTGTATCCAGTATTCTATGCTGGGGCAACTGAAAGACCCTGGGCATCCCTGAATTAATAGGGTATGTGCCAGACTCACAGTCTTCTCATCTCATACGGCGGTCGCCTGCCTTGATATAGCCCACTAAGGTGCTGCAGATGCGTAAAACACAAACAAAACAAAAATTGAGAAGGTGTTGCCATTTTCGAAAAACAATAAATGAAAAAATTTTCATTTAGCTTGCAGGCAAACCGAAAACTGTGTCAACTAACCTGCCCTTCCCCCGGTCCACTTCAAAAATGTTTCCCCAAAAATTTATGCTGTTAAACCTTTGCATTATTATTCTATTTAAGTCTTATATAATGTGTCTCTTCTATATTTTAGGGTCCTGGAAAATTCCGTTGAGATTCACATAAATCACATCCAAAGTGGCCTTACGCAGATGGGGAATTTATCGTCATTCGCTGTTCCAACGACTATGGCTTTATGAAGAAAACGGATTACGGGATTATTACAAAAAGAACTGTGTGACTGTGACTATTTATAAATCTGAAATTCTTTGTACGCTTTTGCATTTACACAAGAATGTGACTTGAAAATTGATTTTTGGACTGGAGTACTTAGAGTGTCCAAAAGTCAAAAAGGTTTTATGACATTTACATGGAAACATTTCTTTACAGCTGTCTTGAATTATATTTTGTTGTTTATTTTGTCTGAATGATGAGTGTGTTAATTTTGTTTGAGAGTTGGTGACTGTTAGTCTGATGTTTACTAGAGTGAATGGCATTGTAATTGTATGTTGTTGATATTTACAATAAATTTTAAGGAACTCGAATGATTGTTTAGTAGATCTACCATGTTCAATTGCTTCATTAACATTAATGGGCTACTTTAGTAAGTAACATCGAAATGTGAATTTTTTTGCGCTGTGATGTGAACTTTTTATTCAACGAGTGCAGCAAAGGGGCTTGAGTATTTTGAATGTGTAACAAAAATGTTGTTAGGCAGTTGTTGCTTTATATTGTCCCTTTTGATCTGATGTATGACTGGATGACATGCGTATTCCTGGTGACCAGATTTGCACCCCACTTTAGTATTTTCTGAGGTAAAGGGGGCAATAAATAAATTCGCAAGTTTCCAATAAATAGGGAGCCCCCCCATAGGGACGCCACTGCATAAACCCAGCTGTATTGCATGGTGTACTATAGGCATTTACAGCTGTTTATCTCTCTGACCACAAGTAGTGCTATTGCAATTTGCAAATTAATTTTAGGTCTAATTAGTGGTAGTGACCCCCCCTGGTGAACTTAGTCTCAAAGCCACTAGGGGGCTACATTACAAATTTTCACCAGATGGCAGCACAATCGATTTTGTCGTCTGCTAAACTTGTCCTGGAAAGCAGAAATTCCTATTTCTCTTCAAAATGACAACTCTACAGTAGATTTCTGCATCTCTAAGATGAGCATTTTGCTTCATTTGCCTCGCATTACAGTGCGAAATCACTGTCTGAAGTCCATCTCTTGTAACTTCAGAAATTGGTAAGTTTGTTGGCCAACTCCAGACTCCTAAATTATCGCCCAAAATTATCATCTGTCATTTGCAATGTCAATTTGGACAGATTGGAAAATTAATATAATGTGCACATATCTGTTCATGACAGTTCAATGTGATTATGAGTTGTACCCATATCATTTAATATCTAGGGCCCGGGATCCGGGGAAGGGCCTGGAGTTTTCTTCGGAAGGATATTCATGGTAGCAGCGCATTAGAAAAAAAAAAATTTCTGGCCATTTCTAGATACCCCCTGCCCAAAATCAAGCAAATAGTACCCTGGCCGAAATTATTTATTTTATAAGACTGCCCGAAAAGCATTTAGTTCACCAAAAGGGCTAGAAATTATTTATTTAAAGCTTCCCTCAACTACCCTCAGCTTCCCTCAACTACCCTCATCTTCCCTCAACTACCCTCCCTGGCTCCTGAAGGTCATAACCGCTGCACATTGTAAAGTGCCCTCTTGAATACTGGCAAAATTACATACAATTTCCTGATGGAAATATTCCAGAGTTTAGGTAATAAAGTTTCAAGAAATATATCTGACAAAGACTTGTGTGAGAGTCAGTCAGTATAATAACTGTCTGGGCTTGACAAGGGTCCCATCTTTTATTGTCACATCATTTGCATGAACATCAACTCATACATAAACATCAAGCAACCTCCTCTTGGCTGCAACCAATCCCAAGTCAACCAATTCCCAGTCAACCAATAACAGGACATTGGGTCCTCTGCCCACACACCAATATTCCCCCCTGTCTCAGCTTCCCCTTTGTAGACCCAGGCTCACCTGACTTGCTTATTGTAGCATTATCCATTAATTCCTCAATTAGTGATACTTCAATTATTCTGCAGCCCAAGCCCAAATTATGTAATCAAAATGATCCCACAAATTTATCCCATTGTGCCTGCCTTAATAAGTTGCAGCTGCAACCTGCAAATGAACTCTCTACTATGAATGGAACAATGCATGTTATCTAACAGGCCTAATGACCACAGTGGTGATTACATGGATGTCTCCTGCATGTACCTGTCCTTCATTGAATTTCATGATTTCATGCCATTAATCCCCTTATATGATGCAGGCCTAAATGTACTCAATTATCGCTCCCTTCATTAACTAGCCCATAATTGTATTCAGTAAGCTTGAGTTAACGTAACAATGACCACCTGGACTCCTGACCAATCAATACCTGTTAACCAACTTGTCTGACTTGGTCAGATCCCATTAACTACTAAACTTCATTATCAGTCCAGGTCTCATTGTCTTTTTGCAATGCCATTCCCAGCATTGGAAATACTCAAATAATAAACATTTTAGTGAGCTCAGCAAATAGTAAAACCTGCAAGTACACTTGGCCTCTTTACACTACCTAAGGCCATTTTTAGATAAAAAGAACCTAGTGATTTTTATCTACTTTACTGCTTGCCATGCTGAGCTCAACGTACTTGAGGGAAGTGATTACTAGATATTAAAAATGTTGAGTTGTTAACTCATACGACGTATCTGCAACCACTGGTTCCAACAAAATACAAGTAGAAATGTAAATATAAATATGCTGATATTATCAAATGGGGAAGTTGTAAATCAGGTTAGCTTATGCCCTTCCTTTCCCCGGACTCTCAAATTTTCACCCTTTTTTCACAACAAGTACCCCCACAAACAACATGCAACATTAAAGATGATATCAAAGCAATGAGATGAACGATATGAACAGTAAAACCGGTGCCTAAATAAAAGTCATTGATTGTATTTAATGTTATATCAGTTCTTGTCTTTAAATTAGTGTCCTTAATATATTAAATTTCACAATATTATGTAGATGATCGAATCATGTGCGCTCGAGATTTTTCGAAACAGCACTCCATCCTTGACGTCTGTGTCTCCATAGGTTTCGCATCTGACTCCATAGGTTTCGCATCTGACTCCATAGGTTTCGCATCTGACTCCATAGGTTTCGCATCTGACTCCATAGGTTTCGCATCTGACTCCATAGGTTGTGTGATCGATTCATCTCAGGAAGCAAATTGGGTGGTAAATTAGTGGCTGAAATGATAAATAGGCACGGCAGTTTACTGTTCGGTTGGAACAAGGTGGGAGTCTCCTTGTCCTGGGCCCACCAACGGTAGCAATCTGCTTGGTGTCTGGATAGGCCGTGGGTGACTTGCAGGACAAGACATTCTCAATAAATTTACAATGCAATACAAATTACTTAGCTACACAACATACATTAAGACTTGGTAATCATACAATTGTACAGTAAGAGCACAGTGACTGTCACTGCTCAAGAGACCATTGCTTCGCACAATATCTTTATTGTGAGCATATTGCTCTAAAACGTTACCTGGACATGCTTATACCAGCATTCTCCATATTTCATAACATCATTAATGTCAGAAGTGTGAGCATAATGCTCCAACACATTACCTGGACATGCTTACACCAGCATTCCTAATTTTCCTGACATCATAATTGTTTTCAGTGTGAGCACAATGCTCCAACACATTACCCGGACATGCTTACCCCAGCATTCCTCATATTTCATAAAATCATCATTGAACAGTATTCATAAGGTCTTGTTGCTACCCTCTTCATCACCCAATGGTGCCATCAGCTTATTTAAACTTCCCATGCCCCCTTCAATGCCCCTACACCATCCAGTCACATGCAGAACCCAAAACCTCCCTGAGCGTCCCCAATTAGAGGCCCCAGACCTACATATGCCCAAAAGATGACAGGGAATTAAAAGTGGAAGCTGACTTGCCACTTGTCTATGCACTGAGACAGCAGCTGGTGCAGTGGATGTGTGGACTTGGAATGAGCCCAGGAGTGCAATATACCTGACCTATTCAGGGACCTCTTGCAGGTCACTACCGGGAGCTTGCACAGTGGAACACTTAGAACAGTATTTCCACTTGCACTTCCAGCCCTTGTTACAAAAAGTAACAGAAAAAAAAACAAAAAAAAAACAGGGCTGCTCCAATAGCAAAAGAAAAACAGTATTATTGCTATTATTCTCAACAGCACAAGGGTGTGCTTAGTGAACATCTGCCAGCGCCAATAGCAGATGGGCCTATGTATTAAAAACAGGCACGACTAATTTGAACTGATATTTGTCTCCTGAGACCACCACTGACTCTATCCTTACACAAAATTACAACCAAAGCAGATTACTCACCGTGGCATGGCCCTTCTTGGCTGTGTCCTTTGGCATCTGTGGGACACTTCTGGGGACAGGACATCTTTCGGCTGCTGTCATCCACCGGAGTAGTCGTGGGGGAGGTCCCATCGGGCTGATCTCCTTGATCAGTGGCTTCAAGGACATGCAGGCAGAATCGACGTGCCAAGATGAAATGAGTTAGCCCCATTTTCATGTGGGCTAATGTGGGATGCAATACATACATATATATATAGCTGATCTGCAGCCGTAATCCATTGGGCAGGAGAGATCATCGTTCAGCTGGGCAAATGCAAAACTTGTTTCCGCTTTGCAAATATCAGAAGTGTCAAGTGAATGTCAATTATATCACTGCCCTACCATCTGGTCCATTCAGATGGGAGGAGTGGGTTGGCGCTTAGACCCCACTCCGCCTGGAGTGATTGGGGGGCTACAGCCTGCCTCCCTAGACCTGTTCATAATATGCTTTTGACACAAATTCATAGCCTACTGCACTGATTCCCATGCTTTCAGGTCTAAGAAAGCCAAAAATCACAACCATTTTGATCTGTGATCATTGGAACCTTTGCCTCAAAAGCCCTGAAGTTATAATGTTGATTTCCTCCGAAAACGCCCAAAATTGTAGGAGGGGGGTGTTGGTTTTTCTTCTCTAACTTCTCTGTAGATTAAGATACAAAAATGAAACTTACATCATGTGAAAGATAATAAAATTGCCTTTCAGCAGGTATCAAGAATAGACATTTTATTGCATAAGCAAATCCTTTTTTGTAGAAAAAACCTGAAAATATGTGCTTCGGAGGTCTAAAATTGAGCAATTTATCTGGTTTTGAACCTCTTGAGTGCAGTTATCACATCTAACTTAACAATCTAAAATACTGCAACACTTGTTCAGAACATAAGAACATCATCTACATCAGCAGCAAGAGAGAGTGGAAATATTTCAGTTCCACAACACATGCCTCATGCTTGGTATCTTCAATACGGATAATTGGGTGTTCTATACATCTGCAAGTAATGGTGAGTTCAGGTGTGAGAACACCACAACACATATTTAAAACGAAAAGCGTCAAGTACATCAACAAGCACAACAGTCCAAATTTATTGGTACTACAACACTTATCTGCAGCACAAAGCATCAAGTACATCTCCGGCAGAAGCATGTTCTTGCACAGCAAAACTACTACACTATGTATGACACAAAGCATCAAGTACATCTGATTCTACAGTACAAGCACAACAGAGTCAACATGTAGCAATGACAATGCTACAGGACAATACTAGGTATGACAAATCGACATTTTGTAAGCCTAGAAATCAAAAAAATTGGTAACTAGAAGTCACTTAGTCAAAATATTTGTTATATGCTGCATTTAACAGTCAGTAAGAGGACACCATGTCAGAATCGCACATGTGTTTAAGGTTTTTTAAAACCATCATATTCCCTACTTCGACAACCTGAAACAATTGATTTTGCTTTACTTGTTTTGGGGGTTACTACTGTTGCAAAATCAGCCATTTGGCTACTTTGATGCCATGTTTGGCCACATCATTTCCTACTTTGACTGAATGTACTTTGTACACTGTACAATCCTCTTGAAACCGCCGTGTCTGCCCATTTTCAACTGACTGTCAACTCAGTGACGAGGCAAGTCAGTGTTCTAATGTAAAGTGAGGCCCTTTGTCAACCAGATTAGGGAGAGATACTGAATTTTCACTTGGGAAAACAGCTTCTTCGAAAAACTTTCTGTTCTAATTATTTTCATTATTTTCAGGGCGAACTGTTCCTTCACTGAATTGCACAAATTGGATGCCTATTAAATAAGACAAATGACACAGTCTCTTGTTTGATTCTTCATTTTGTTCAGGATGACTGTTGCCAAATGGGTGGAACTTCATGTCTTTCATAAAGAGAAGGTCATTGGTGATGAAGTAGATTCATTTATTGAAGTTATCCAGATCATGGCTGAACAAGAACATCCTGATGCAATTAATATAACCGACCATTCACCTGGGTTGCTGGAATGTCCTGAATGACTCCAGTGGATGCCCCATTAATATGACCATCTCTTTATAAAGTACATATAACAATTTAAAAAAAACATGATGCATAGCTATTGAGAGAACAAAAGGAAAAATTGCACGTAGTATCTGGCACAAGAGACCGTTTCATGTTTCTTGTTCAGTAGAAATCCCCACTTGACCAATTTATGAAGGGTCAGTAAGCCCATTGAGAGCTTAGTATGTGAAACCAGACAGATTTTTAAAGAAGCAAATCTGTATTGCCATTCATAGAAAATCCATTCCCTTTTCCGGTCAGCTAAAAGGTGCAGATACTCCTTCATAATATTCCATGTACCAAATGTTTGCATCATCAGACATATAATACAGGAGTTGCAAGGGTGATTGAACTATATGTACACTCAGTAAAATTTGTAATTACTTGGCTGAATGCGGAGTCAAGATTATGACTGATTTGCAACAGTGATAACCAAAAATCAGGAACAGAGAAATGAATTGTTGAACTTCATAGAAGGAAATTTGAAAGTTTCAAAAAGTCCACACTAGGTAATTATCTACTGCATGTGTCTTATTATCCATCCAATTACTATGCAACCTTCACATTTTCTACACTGTGTGATAGCATAATGTCATGCTGAGGCTGTTTATGGATCATCCTTGTGAGCAATTCACAGTTGAAGACCACTAAACCAACCCGGCCGTGGTTATAAATATCGAATAGGATTTAAAATTATTGTTAAGCCTCTAGTTATTGTTTTGTTTAGTGATCTTTGATTGGCAAACATAATGATGATCCACAAGCAGCCTCATCATGACATCATCTTCTCATGTCTTAGTTATTAGATTGATAATGATGTTTCCTGTTATTGACAATTACATGCAGCATACAACGAAACATTTTAAGGAATGAATTTTAGCTGACAATTCCTTGCTTTCTATGCTGTGGAATGTTCCATGCCTTGTCTCATCGTAGCATTGTTTAATGTTAACTTGATATAGCTGTAGATATAAAACAGTAAAATTCCCTGTATTGTTGATGCTAGGCATGTGTTGTGGAACTGCAATATTTTCACTCTCACTTGCTACTGATGTAGATGATGTTCTTATGTTCTGGAAAGGTGTTTCAGCATTTGATTTTGCAAAGTTAGATGTGATAACTGCACCCAAGAGGTTCAAAACCAGATAAATTGCTCAATTTTAGACCTCCGAGGCATATATTTTCAGATTTTTTCTACAAAAAAGTATTTGCTTAAGCAATAAAATGTCTATTCTTGATACCTGCTGAAAGGCAATTTTATTATCTTTCACATGATGTAAGTTTCATTTTTGTATCTTAATCTACAGAGAAGTTAGAGAAGAAAAACCAACACCCCCCTCCTACAATTTTGGGCGTTTTCGGGGAAATCAACATTATAACTTCAGGGCTTTTGAGGCAAAGGTTCCCATGATCACAGATCAAAATGGTTGTGATTTTTGGCTTTCTTAGACCTAAAAGCATGGGAATCAGTGCAGTAGGCTATGGATTTGTGTCAAAAGCATATTCTGAACAGGTCTACTGCCTCCCCAAGGTGATTCCTCTCTCCTTGGTCCCCGCTTGATTGCCATCATGCAGTTGAACTCCCTGGACAGGCCATTGATCTTCCTCTCCAACTCATCCATTCTGGAGTTCCTCATACTTCCTTCCTGCTGCTGTTGAACTGTAGATATGTCCATTGGCTCCTCATGCCGCTTTGATGAAGCGGAGCCATTCATGGTTCTGTACACTGTATATGCATCGGCCTCATATTTTTGCACTGCTTCAATTGCCTCTAGGTAATTGGCTGGTCCCTTCTCCTGTACCAGCCTCAGTACCAGCTTCTCATCTTGTAGACCACGCATGTACCATCTGAGCATAGTCCTCTGCTGATCCACGTTTCTCTCAGCAGACGGAAATGCCAAATCTGCTGCTATTGAGAATCTGCGACCGTAAGCGTTGGTTGCTTCGTGCGGTTGCCTAATCACTGTCTCCAGCTCATCTCTCAGCCGCTCAGCTTCATGGTGAGACAGAAACATCTTCTGTAGATGCATCCTGACATCATGCCAGGTGGCTGCATTTCGGTCAGCTAGCCCAGCCAGATACTTTTCTAATTCCAAACGTAAAGGCCCCTCAGCTGTTAGGGCTGCAACATAAACAGTTCTCTTGGCATATGGGATTGTCAATTCTATATCCCTGATCCACTCACGGAACTTCTGAGTGGAGGTGCCATCACAGCTCTTGACCCTCTTGACTTGAGCCTCTGCCTTACTGCGCTCTGAGGCCTCTGCAAATTGTCTGGCCTGTGTCTGCAGATGGTTCACTTGTTCTTGTCTGAGCTGGTGATCAGCCGCGAGCAGTTGTTGCATATTCATTTTGACTGGCTAGCTGTCTAGTTACTCAATAGCAGTGTAATTTACAGTGTACAGAATGGCAGTCTTTAGAGCATTACAGCCATGGCAAGTGTTCTGAGCAAGAATTTTAGATGACTTACTGTCACTTGGTCTGATGAGTAAGTGAATTCATAGCCCTGGCATTGCAGTTCCTTGATGATTGTCTCAAAGAAGATAATGTTCTGCTGAATCGTCATCTTCTGGAAGTGAGCAGTCAAATAGTCTTGATGGTCCATGTTGTTTCCACAAATGAAGAGTGATCACAAATTTATCCCATTGTGCCTGCCTTAATAAGTTGCAGCTGCAACCTGCAAATGAACTCTCTACTATGAATGGAACAATGCATGTTATCTAACAGGCCTAATGACCACAGTGGTGATTACATGGATGTATCATAATTGTCTTCAGTGTGAGCACAATGCTCCAACACATTACCCGGACATGCTTACCCCAGCATTCCTCATATTTCATAACATCATCATTGAACAGTATTCATAAGGTGCAGCTGCAACCTGCAAATGAACTCTCTACTATGAATGGAACAATGCATGTTATCTAACAGGCCTAATGACCACAGTGGTGATTACATGGATGTCTCCTGCATGTACCTGTCCTTCATTGAATTTCATGATTTCATGCCATTAATCCCCTTATATGATGCAGGCCTAAATGTACTCAATTATCGCTCCCTTCATTAACTAGCCCATAATTGTATTCAGTAAGCTTGAGTTAACGTAACAATGACCACCTGGACTCCTGACCAATCAATACCTGTTAACCAACTTGTCTGACTTGGTCAGATCCCATTAACTACTAAACTTCATTATCAGTCCAGGTCTCATTGTCTTTTTGCAATGCCATTCCCAGCATTGGAAATACTCAAATAATAAACATTTTAGTGAGCTCAGCAAATAGTAAAACCTGCAAGTACACTTGGCCTCTTTACAACATGCTTATATATAACTATGTTTTGCAGTTCTATCACATATTCAAGTAGGCTATTTGTAAGCTAAAAAGTTTTGTCATTCTTGCTTTCAATGCTTTGTATATTTATATTGTTTGTTGCAGGTCTCAGAAGTCAATTAAGTCTTCCAATTTAGTTGTTTCAAATTACTCTACCTCTTTGAAAAGTTTTGTGAAGAATAGAAGATGGAAAACACTTCAAGCTTTCGTGAAAGATAATGGGTTTGCTTTGGCATCAACGACAGCGGTAGCTACGGTTTCAATTCACAGGTAAATATATCTGCCTCTACAGTGTGTTTTGACTCCCAAATGCACTTCTCTTTTAGCGCTTGATTTATATAGTTCTCATAATGACTGTCAGCATAAAAATTTGCATAAAAATCCATATGAGATCAGTACCATCACTACCTCTTCGCAAAGGAGTGTAGCCAGTTACGGAAGTTTTAAATGTTGTGTTGATTATTTACCTGACAACATAATTTATATCGACTAATTAAAATATTGAGAACTGAGGAATAGTCCGTGCATTGTCTTTAAAACTTGAAAGCTCTTCAGCTACTATAAATAATATTATGTTGTGAGTTAAACATGTATTCAAAATCTTTGTGAGGATAGCCAGATTGCCAAAATTTAGATTTTGATCTTTGTTGTTTGATCATCTTTTTCAGACTAGGAAAATACCATGCACTGTGTGCATATAAACCAAAGAGGGAACCAGCTTCACGGCTTTTGGGAAATCAAAGTTCTGAGAAAGAACCAGAATTTCCATGGAGGGAATTCTTGAAATTAATCTTACCAGAAATTTGGTATCTCATTGGTGCTGTTTTGGTGAGTATTTTGAATGATCGTATAATAAGTGACTGATCCTTTGATAGCTCCCATTTTCATTTGTTGTACATTTGTACTGTAATGACATTAGATCCCACGAACCTTTCCACAACCTGTTATCTGTGTATTGTATGATATAGCATTTCCGTTGTTCTGCAGAATAATGCTGCTCTGCCTCTGAATTTATGACAACAATCTGTGACAAACTGACAATGCTCCAACCTTATTCCAACACATGTGAATAAAGAATTTCGTATGTTCTGGCCTTCGCCATAGGTTCAATATACTATTTATCGCTGTTGTATCATTCTCAATACTTAGGTCTTGAAGTTTTTTTACTGGTAAACATGTCGATTGGAAAACAAATGTAAACAAGAAAACTGAGTTTTTTTTTGCCAAAATCACTTACAGCTCAGTTATAGTTTAAGATAATTGCACTTTCTTGTCATGCCAAACACTTGTTAGTTGTTAGTAACTTGTTGCTAATTAATTTTCAAAAAGGTACACGGTGTATCAACAACCTCAAAATATATGTTGCATTTTCTTTTGCATTTTTTCAGAGTGCGTTTGCAGTGGCAATTGTCAACATCCAGATCCCATTAATATTAGGAGATGTCGTCAACGTGGTCTCCCACTACACGGCTGAAAATGCCGGCAACTTCATGGAAGAAATGAGAAAACCCGCGACTAAGATCATCGCCTATTATGCATTGCAGGTAGGAAGGTTGTTTATAATTCCATTTCTATTTTGTAAGAAAAATTTTTGGCCGAAGTAGAAATATAATCCAACTAATCTCAGGCTCATTTTAATATGGCTAAGTGCAAACAGTTGCTAGCATTTTGGGGACAGAGGCCTTTTATTTCAAATTTCATGCCACACTTTTGAATCTTTTCTGGTTTTAAGTTGGAAGGTCCCATCTCAGCAAGAGGGCAAATTTTTTCCCCGACAAATATTTGTTTTTTTGCTTAATACAGGATAACTAAATATTTAGAGACTGGTTACATATTTAGAAAAATTGCATAAATACAAAAGGAATGTCATGCTGATATTTTTACAAAATTTGTTGACCAACCGGGCCCCAATCCGCTCAACTTAGACAAAAATTTTTATGGATTTCACTGATAACCTTTTCCTCAGAACATCTTTAAAAAAATAACTGGTTACGAGACATTTAACTGGTTTCATTGATTATTTCATCAGTAAGTTTAACATTGCCTTTAAATTTTGCAAAAAGATGTAGTGCTCAGATGCCCAAAAATCTATATTAACAACTTCCTGCTAGTAGTCACGGTGTCCGTGCAAATGATGAAATAGTACTGGTTACATGGACATAAGTCCTTCTGCATTGATAAACAACTTATATAGAAGCATTGAAAAAAATGTTTCATTGATTATTTGTTGAACAAGCTCCAGTGTTATGTTTCTGTGCTTGGCTGTGGCATAAGAAGCCCTAAATGTTTTATATGTACACCAAATTTACAAATTCAGGACTGGTTACAGGACATTGATGTTCAGATCTGCCTGTGTAACACATTATTTAAGGCTTAATTCTCAAAAAATGTTTATTATCCATGTGTTTGAATCAAAGGACACATTTTTATGCCATTTCAATAGGCATCCAATTGAATTTGTACTCAAAAGTCTGAGGCGTGTTACACAGACTGTCCTGTAACAAAGACCAGATGCATAATTCCTGTATATACATGAAATTAATATTGAAATTTGGATATCATCATTTAGAGGAGTAAATTACATTCATATGTAACTCTTTGTAGGGAGGAAAAATAACAGGCCTTACCTCTCCTGACTGCCATATAAAAATAAAGAGTGTAATTCAGAAAGTGTTACATGGACTGTCTTGTAACATGTTACAATTCACCGGAAGTAGGGAATATTTTCAAATTCCATGTTAATTTTGGGTTTATGGAACTAATTTTGTTGTCATACAGTTAGGGGTATACTTTGATTCAGATCAATTTTAATATAAGCTGCAATTCATCAAATACTACTTTTAGAAAGTACCAATTATGCATATCTAATAGTATTGATGCAATGGATGAGTCCTGAGCAGATTGTCCCTGTCAATGTCCCTGATGGTATCTTATTAATCATATTACATGTTAAGTTTGGATTAACATTTATCATTTAGTAAAATCTTTTAAAGCAGATACAACATGGTGTTACTGGACATGTCTTGATACAAGTTCCAAAAAAAATCGGAAGATTTGACATAAGAAGCCAAAGAAATGTATTTCCTCAACTAGAATGAAGTATCTCGCCACGCTAAACATATTAAATTTGAATTTATCTGCATTAACAGAAAGATTGAGATTGTAGAATTAGAACTTGTTACAGGACATGTCCAAGAACTTGTTACACAAATGTCCTGTAACATAGTAAAATGTCCTGTAACTCTTTCTAACAAGATATAAGTGCCTCTTGACATAGTTGGGAGATGTAATTGATAGTTATTGACTTCTAACAGTGTCTAATGAGTAAGGGTTCATAATCTGACAGCAAGGGTCAAGCCAGTTAAGTGCTGGTTACATCTTGAGACTTGTTACATTGGACATTTGTGGACATTTAATGTTTGGGGTAGGCTGTGACCTTGAAAATTACCCATGAGTCCGTTTGCAATGGACTGCATGAAACTTGGCATCTATGGAATGTGCGTCAGCAGGAAAAAAATGCCCCCCCAAAAAATATGTTATTAAAGACAGGGGTAAAAATTTGAGACTGGTTACATAAAAAATGTGGACACATTTTCAGCGTCAGATTGGGAAAACTGGCAGTATTCATTACAAATTCTGCTTTGGTGAAATCTTCTCCCAATACCAGGGCTACACTTTCAAACTTTCAAGGCATGCCTATATACCACTGTTGGTATCACAGATCACATATGGTACTGGTTACATGACATCTTGAAAATGTAACCATGGTCTTAACAAGCTCTGCATCACACATTGATACTGCAATGGGCGAACACGGGTAATGGATCTCTTATTGACCATACTAGTAAAGTATATGCTAAGTTTGACTGGTCTACCTATGTTCTATATATTTTAATTGGTGATTAAACTTGATATGGTCATTTTCGTACGCTAAAAATGGCTAATTTTGAGCGATTTCTGGAGATATGATTGCTTTTCAGGCAAAAAATAATCAATATCGGGCCAAAAGCTGGCACGTACTTTGAAGAGTAATTAAAATACTTATTTCTAACTGTTAAATTTTTTGGATTGCCTTGGTTAAGCATTCAGAAATTAAGGTTTTCTGCTGTGGAAATTTTTTCTGGGCAAATGGAGGCAACTTTTTGCACTCACCCATATGCTGTTTAGGTGTGAGTGAGTCTGAAAAAGGTGTATTGGTTTATTCTGCATGTTCAGTCAGGCCATTTTTTAAGTATAAAAGTGGTGGGGATTTGGCCCACCAGCCCCTGCAAAATCCCCACCACTGACAGAGATTTGCCCCACCAGTAAGTGCCCTTGGATTGTAAATGTCACTCCAAAATTGTTAAAATGTAGCAATTCGCAGTACAACTGGAGGTAAATCCATGGATATAAATCTATAATTCATTGAATTATTTATTTGTGAGAATAGTTCAACTTCAAATCTTTTCAGCCACGCACGTCACAATATCTGCGACGCGATAGTAAAATTCCCTCTTCGGCCAAAATCCCCGCCGCTGAAATTTGCTTGAAAAATGCCCTGTGTTCAGTAATGTGTTTACCGGATATATTCACTACTTGAGCCACATTTGATTGAACAACATCTTACACTGATTCTAAATGTATGGAGGGTGTTTGACTACCACAGAATTGGTATATGTGCCTTTCAAAGTATCATAACTTTTCAGAGACTAAATAAATGTGTGTCATTTATACCTGAGTAATATTTTTTTCAGGGAGTCTTGACCTTCGCCTACATTTCCCTTCTGTCTAACCTTGGTGAAAAAGTAGCAGCTCGACTTAGGAAGAATTTATTTAGTCACATCATTACTCAAGACATTGCTTTCTTTGATGCTCACAAAACTGGAGAGATAGTCAACAGGTATGAAGAGATACATAATGATTGTAAGGTTGTCATTATTTTTGTTAAAATTTGATCTGTACACTTTCAATGGTATTTGTTGTGTTTATTTATTTGTATACTTGATTATTTTGCAGACTGACTTCAGATATACAGGACTTCAAGAGTTCTTTTAAAGTCTGTATTTCTCAGGGCTTACGCAGTATGACACAGGTGATTTCAACTTTTATTATTATTGCAAATATTTAAAGTGGGACACCCGTACGTGTTCTGTACGCCTGCCCACCAAAAGTAACTGCAATACCCGTCGGCGATATGCATTGCCGAGGGTAAAAATCTAGTGAGAATTGGTAAAAGTCTGCATTGCATCGTTATCATTTTATCCCCAAAACTTTTTTATTGAGCTAAATAGATTGAATTTTCTATTCCAGACTGTCGGATGTGCCATTTCCTTATACATGATCTCACCGAAATTAACCACCTTACTCGTAGTTGTTGTCCCGTCTATAATCGCTGCAGGCAGTCTCATTGGGACGCTACTGAGAAAACTTTCAAGACAGGCTCAAGCACAGGTAATGCTGTCTTATTTCATGAATACCATGCATATATTTCAACGGATCAAAATTTTAATGATTATTGGAGTTTCAGGCCCGGAGGAGTCAAAATTTCAAAATTTTTGTATTGAGTAAATTGTTTAAAATATTTTTGGCCCGTAGACTCCCATATCATTTGGACCGGTTTCATAGATTCTATCTTATCTCTCATAAAATGAATTTGATTTCAGGTTTCCAGATCAACAGGGGTAGCAGACGAGGCCATTGGCAATGTGAGGACAGTCCGAGCTTTCGCCATGGAGAGTAAGGAGATGCAGTGAGTTGAAAAAAGAAAAAGATTTTAAATTATTACAAAAAATCAATATGATGTAATGTATGACAACATTTTCTGCGCTTTTATTACTAGGCCTACTAGTGATTTGGATATGCATGATATATGATATAATAAGTAAGGAGATCATTCATCCCTCTTGTCTCTTCTGAACACAAATAAAAGTGGTTTTTGTTTCGCCTATACTTTTGGGGTTGGTACTAAAAACTTCAAATTGGCAATACACATGTAATGCGGTGTTTACAATACTCTATGTTAATGAATAATATTGTGTCTGTGCTTCTCTTTGTGACACATGAAATCAAACTATGCCAAGTTAATTGCAAAGTTTCTTGATTAGATTATTTGACTCCGAAGTGGATGAGTCCGCTCGCCTCAACATGAAATTGGGCTACGGCATTGGCATCTTCCAGGGATTGTCAAATCTTGCCTTGAATGGTAAGTCAGTTTAAATATACTTTTTGACCGTTTTTTTACACAGCGCTAAATTATGACTGATGAGGATGGTTGGATATATATCATGTATGTGAGAAAAAATCACACCAAGTTTTTAATGGAGGTGTGAACACACCTCCATTTATGCAGTTGAGAGAATGGAAGTTTTGGCGGGAAATTCAAAATTTGAGCATTTTCAGAATGTCTTTTGGCCATAACTTGGCCATTTTGTTTGGAATTGTTTTGGGTCAAGCGAGCTATCTAACTTGATTATAGAGCTTGCTTCTGGTATAGGAATGAAGAGTAGGCAAGTTGTAATTTGGACATGACTTTAGCTAGAATGCATATATAATGTGTGTCCTGTTTGTGTATTGGGCAGTAATGCCAGAACTATGGCTTGTATGATTATAATTTTAGCACATTATTGTATCTCTTATCCTAGTTATGCCTTTTTGGGGTCCAGTCCACATGACATTATTTCTTTTCTCAAAATTATTGAAAAATGTGAAAAAAAAAAATTCTTTTTTTCCGGAATTAAACTCAAAAGCTGCTGTGCTTATGTCATTGAAATTTCAATATATAGTATGTATTAAATACCCAAGATGTGCCTTTTGACGGTCTAAATGTTCTGGGAAACAGACTGATGAAAATTCGCCAAAAATGTGAAAAAAAAAAAATCTTTTTAACTATGTGATTCAGTCAATCTTGCAGTGACATCTATGAAATTTTCTCGTTGCTTGAGTTATTGCAAATTTAAGATTTAAAATGCATAAAAAAGGTTAAAAATGTCTTATTTTCTCCCCATTTTCATTTATGCTTAATACCAGGCTTTGGAATATTAAGAAAAATTAAATGAATATCATGGATTTCAGATAATCGTACATCAGTGGCCTGGTGTATCAAATTTTCCACAAACATGTCTGAATTTTACTCTTTTATACCACTCTTCGTCAAATTTTATCAACTGGATATATACAAGTGGCTCTACAGGTTATTGCTGGTTGTGGTATTATATGTCGATTGACCGGTGTATAGAGCAGCATATTATTAAGTAAGATCTTTATTGACATGATATAGTAGGGAACTAAGCAGGTCTTAGCAATATAGGGAGTTACTTTCATGCAAAGACTAAAGAATTATTGGCTGAGTGCAAAAAATTAGTATATGATTGTCCTTCCCCTGCATTTCTCTAATTACCCTACAGGCCAACCTACTTGGCTCTGATTGGTCCATAAATTGTCTATTCTTGTTAAAACAAATTCCGCCACCTCCATTTTGAACCCCTGGGTTCTTGTCTAAGTTGCTGCGATTTACAGCCTATATTAGCTTTGGCATGCTCCTCCATTTTCTTATACACTGTTCATATTGAAAACCTTTTGCCTAATTATTGTAATGGGCATTTGAAATGAAAATAAATATGCTGCCCTAAGCTATCCTATCCTATGTGACAGGTCCCTTATTGGAGGGATTAACATCTAGAGATGCACCAATACCAGTTTTTAATTTTGCTGCAGGTCCTGTTTCATGTAATATGATAATAAATTGTGTTATTTTTACAGGTATTGTCCTTGGCACCCTGTATGCTGGCGGTTACCTAATGTCCACCAATGAATTGACCCCTGGTCAATTGATGTCCTTCTTGGTTGCCACCCAGACTGTCCAAAGGTAACATAATTATAGATTCATAAATTATTGTCAGTTTTGTCTCGCTATGAAATTCATATAAATTTGGTGCGGTAGTTCTTACAAGAGAAAGAAACTAGAGTGATTTCTGATTTTACATTTTCTGTGTTGCAGATCTCTAGCTCAGATGTCTCTGCTGTTCGGGCAAGCTGTCAGGGGCATCAGTGCAGGAGCAAGAGTGTTTGAGGTGAATATTCTTCTTGGCTCTTTTAACAGTGACTCTTTTTTAATAGTGATTCTTTTTTAATAGTGAGTCTATCGAACAACTGTGATAGTTCAAGTGTATAGGACCATGTAAGAACAGCCAGTTCTGTACAACATCAGTAGGCATGTGACCAATAAGAGGCCAGAATCCATAAAATTTACATGTTGATTAGCAAAAACAAGATTTTCAGTCAACTTGATGATCCCAACAAGTAACAACTGAAGTGTCAACTGTTTGAACTTTGAATTCCACTTAAGATAGGTTTACACAACTCTTGTTGTAAGTTTTACGATAATTATTGAACTTTCTCTTCTACATATATTACAAAACTTAATACTTGGGCTTACATTAGATATATGCTATGAAAGTATGTTTAATATTGTTTATGATTATTTAATCCCATTGGCAGCTACTTTCATGTGTCATATTACAAATATTGTTTGCGTTTCTTTCAGTACATGACCTTGAAACCTTCCATGGAGGTCACAGGGGGCACAAAGATTCCATTCCATTGTTTGAGGGGACAGGTCAATTTTGAGGGCGTATCTTTCTCATACCCAACAAGACCTAATCAGGTATGTGAAAAGTAAAGGTTAAATTAAGATTTTCTCATGGTAGATTCTTGTCGAAACGTTTGGCAATATAGTTGCACAGTACACACTAATGTATTGAATCTGTAAGGCTAATAATCATGTTATGAAATTGAAAAGCAAAAATGTAATAATAAGGCAAGGCTGTCATACACAGCAATTGAGCTTGTATTCATTGGTGGTCATACTTTTAAAAATTAATGAAATATTATGTGTTTCAGGAAATCCTGAAAGACTTCACTCTTCAGATTCCAGCCGGTAGAGTGGTTGCTTTGGTTGGACCGTCTGGAGGAGGTGAACTTTTTATCATTTGATAATGGTCTTTCAAAAATGTTTTTCCTCGATTTTAAAACGGTTTTACTAGACGAAATAGCAACTCTGAAGAAATGAGTAGGCTCTCTGTGAAACGATCACTTCAAGAGGCAAAGTATTAAGATTTTACAAATGAAATTGCATTGACATATTCCCTCTCCTTTATTCATAACAGGAAAATCAACCATCGCATCTCTGTTAGAGCGATTTTATGATGTACAACAAGGTCAAATCACAATTGATGGCAAAAACTTGCAGAGTCTTGATCCTTCTTGGTTACGAGGTCGAGCATTAGGATTCATCAATCAAGAGCCGGTGCTTTTTGCCACTTCTGTTATGGAGAACATCCGCTATGGACGTCCTGAGGCAACTGATACTGAGGTATGGGCGTTTGTGAATTAGAAAGTCTTTTCTAGATTTCAGAATGTTGTCGATGGGAGGAGATAGGACGAAGTTAGTCAAAACTGAACCATTAAATGGAGTAATAAGCATCTCCCTAGTACAAATTAATTCAGGCAGAAAGGGAACGATAAACTTAATTTAGGCATTTATTGTGGTGTGAAAGAATACGGAATGTGTATGAAAATTCGATATTTGATACACAAAATATTGGTAAAAATGGATGCCCACTTGATCTGTATGGACTGCCCTAGTAATGAAATAGTACAGTTACAGTGAACTGAACTGCACAATTAAATGCTGTCTTTGCATGTTTCACTTCACCTCCATTCTTAACCTCTGTATTTATTTTTCAGGTATTAGAAGCGGCCAAACAGGCAAATGTCCATGACTTCATTTCCAACTTTCCAGAGGGCTACGACACGGTCTTAGGAGAGAGAGGGGTGACCGTCTCAGGAGGCCAGAAACAGAGGATTGCCATCGCACGGGCCCTCATCAAGAACCCATCAATTCTCATCTTGGATGAGGCTACCAGGTAATTTGCCATTGACCTGACATTATATAAGCAGTTTAATGTTGACTTTTCAAAGAGTGCCGTTCCGCAGAATTGATCAATAGATTTTGTTGTCAGATATTTTCTTTTTGCAAATGCAATAAAATTCTCCAAAATTTTGGATGTTTATATTGGTACAAATTTCTAGGGGGATGTTTAAGAGGCTTGACTTTTGCTGGAAAGACCAATTTAATTTAATGTCTCACTATAAATTAGAATCAGAAATTCTTTCTTTATCAAAAATCAGAGGTATGAAATTTTTCCAATTTCTTTTCTTGAGACGGATGGAGGCTGCTGGTCTCAAATTACTTTTAAAATATCGCTTTGACTTGTGATTTTGCATAAAATATGTGACAAACTGGTTCTCCCTTTTTAGTCATAGAAATACATAGAAGGGACATGAGGCTCTGGCAGATGAAGCAATCAAATCCACCATCTTGGAACTGCCCTGAATACTGGCACAATGGACCGTGACGTCACCAATAACAGTGATGTCACTTATAACAATGGCATGACGTCACATCATAATTAGTCTATTGTGACATCATGTCTCAGGGCAGTTCCAATATGGCGGATTTGGTGACCTCATCTTGAGGTGGCTTCATACAGCCTCATGTCCGTTCTATGTATTTCTATGTTTTTAGTGCACTGGATGCAGAATCGGAGAGAGTGGTTCAAGAAGCTATTGACAGGGTTGTTCAAGGTAATTTTGTCCAAAAAATTGAAACGATTTTCTCTTGCATTATTAATCAATATGTATAAAAAATGTATGCCACTTAAGATGAAGAAAATTAAAATAGAAGCTTAATGCACATTTTAATTGATTGAGAAAGTTTATTGTAATTGTTTTGTGTAATAACAACCAAATATTTTGGCATTTCATAATATTACACTGACTGCATTAGAAACAACTTTTTCTTTGTACTTTCAGGCCGAACAGTATTAGTCATTGCCCACCGACTGAGCACAATCAGAGATGCTGACCTAATTGCTGTGATATCTAAGGGAGAAATTGCTGAGGTAAAAAATTATTAAGTGTTAATTTTTTTTTTTTTATTAAGTGGTGTTAAAGATTTTGAATTTAATTGCATGTTTTGCGAGAAACGTTTGCTCTTTTTACAAATTTTAACATTTATAAAGTGGTTAAGATTAGTTTCAAAATGTTTTTTTCTTTTTCAGCTTGGAACTCACAATGAGCTGAAGAAAAAGAAAGGGATTTATTGGGATTTAATCAGACAACAAGAGTCAGAAGAATCGAGGAAAAGTGCCGCTCATGGCTGATTGATTTTATGTGAATTATGGCTGAATCAAGTTCAAGCTGATGTCTGTAACTTCGGATAGAAGATAATAAGCTATAATAAATTATTTGTCAATTTTACAAAATATCTGATGTTACTTGTATAGCTTTGAACTTATAATATAATAATTTTTATTTAACAACCGAAGTTTTCTCAACATATTTACGTGTTAGAGCCTGATTTGAGTTCTTTTTTGTGATAATTTTTTAATTGAGGACGTCTTTAATTAATTTAATATAGAATTTTTCAATTTCATGTGTCATACATGGAAATGATCATGAAATTTCTTGGCCAGGCAGCCTTGTCATAATTTATCGCACACCAGGTGGCAACACGTGTCAGTTTGATGCAAAGAGGTCAAGGTCTGGTGGATATGCAAATGAGAGCAGTCCACTTTGGAAGGGAGGGGAGGCTTCAGTTTCAGTACCACATTTTCAACATTTGGGCTATATGTGCCAATTTGAAACATCATTAGATGTACAAAATGATGAATTGGGTGTCTTCTATGTCAATTTTGGTATATTAGTGTTTTTTTAGAATGAAAAAGTAAAATTTAAAAAAACGAAAGTTAACCTGCTCCCCCCATTGAGAAATGGGAGTTGCCTGACCATGTGCTCACTTGGTGGGCTGACCCATGGGATGCTGATTGAAGCTGCTTTGTTGTGACTGAAGAGGAGACAAGAGGAGAGAAGAGCTGTTGGGGAGTTTGATGGTTTGACAGAAGATACCAAGAGCACCATGTTACCTTCAATTGTCAGAAACAGACAGACAGTCAGGATCTCTGTAAGTATAAGACCACATTCATTAATTTATTCTTCCAGACATTTTTACATGGTAAAGATAGGGATTAGGAATTAGCCATGCATGTAATGTGAAAGTGGCGTGTTTTAATAAATGTCAGCAGATGTCTGTCCATTCATTCTCAGTGGCTGTGTTAGTGTGTATTGGTGTATGTTAATGTGTTTTTTGTGAAAATCCTGAATATTGTGAGGTCAGTCAGTGCTTCAGTGTGAAGTGCACATGCACCAAAATTGGCAAAAACCAGCTGATTCATTTGCAGATGATGTCACAATAAGCAATGAGCTCAGTCACACTGAGAAATAAAAAAATACATAAAATGGGAAAACCTATGAATAACAGAAATTCAGTAGAATAAGAAAAGCATTTTCCCCCTTTATCAATTCATAATTTTTATGCATTAAAATTTTGATATGATCGATACTGTTGTATTCATTGATAGTATGAGCAAACCAACAAAAGTAATCGAAACATGCACTATGAATATCAGTGGGTTCCGTTTGCGTCGTTGCAACCCTTCAAGCAGTTTAATGTTTCAAAAATACAGCTCTCTGATTGGTCAGATTGCCGGAAGTCGGCCGTTTCACAGTGTTGGCGACAAATGTCACGATTTTTAGTTATACTAAAATTTTGCAAAAAAAATTAGATAAAATTAGATGTTAGTCAATTGTGACATTCTTCGGCACCTTATTATCGTCCTTATATTCATAGTGACATGTATAGTGCACAATTGTTTTTAGTATTTACTTATTTGTTGAAGATTATAATCTTAGATTTAGAATTAAATATAAAATATTGGCCTAAATATATATCACTAGTATGAAACTCACTTGGGCTACATGAAAATTTTTTAAATTATTTTATGGCTTTTTATGTCGCTTGATCATTTTATGAATGAACATACAAGCAATTTGTATAGTGATATAGGCCAGCGGTCCCAAGCCATCTGAAGATCTGTTCTTTTAGAATACATAATCAAGTTAATTCAGAGCCATTTGGCTTGTCTATCTGTACACTGCCATAGGACAGACTGACAGCAGGTGCTGACAGCCAAAACCCAATTACATGGTAATTAAATATCTCTAAGGCTCATATTTGTATGTCCAGTTACTGTCGTAAGTCATTAGACCCCTGATGCATGCCTAATTAGTCAGAATGACTAATGAACGATGCAGGGGCTACCAAAGGGTGTAGGAGGTCAATAAATTTTGGGGAGGCTGCCCAAAAATATTGGCCAAATTTTCCCAAAAGTTTTATATCCATAAAATTTTGTGCCAGAAACTGCCTGAAAATTACTTTCCAAATTAGCCGCTGGTCCACCTGCTGGGCCTGCCCTCCTATGACTATGACGGCTACCATTCACTACACTTCGGGAATTATTGAATTTTCCAATCAGGCCTACTCTTTTCGTGAGAGATGAGGCCAAATACATGTCTTAAAATGAATTTATGACAGCCGCTAAGATTTGTATTGAGGATTACAAATTTATGAGATCAATACTTTGTATACAACGTGTACCATGTACACTGCATACAATACAAGTAAATTATAAAATACTATTGACAGCATTGAAGGTCCTGGTTCACATAGTACTGTACGGACCTGCCATTGAATCATTGCATCAATAAGTTCATGTCATAACCAAATTAACTACCCTTACTATGCGCTGCAATGTATCCTTTTTGACAAGTGATTAGTAATTCATAACCATGGCAACGGCATCTGAGCGTTGACGCCCAGCTATTACGAAAGCTTTTCAATAAACTACCACAGTTGAAAAAGGATTGAGCACTAAACATGCTAAAACCAGAAAATGAACTAGTACTTCAAACGTAATTAGATGCATCAATATGGTAAGCACGATCAACTCATTTGCCAATGTATGGTAATTTGCCTGTCTTCACTCCAATTGCACTTGCCCTAGCCTTCTCAATCATCTGTGAACCAACCAAAAGTCTACCAAAATATATGTACAACCAGAAAAGTCGTGCTTATTACAATTATCTGTCATTTTCTACCTCTGTTGATCTTCAAGAACTCGGCCAAAATCACAACCGTCACTGGTCTTCTACCTCTGTGAATCAACCAGAAGTCTGCCACTAATACAATCATCTGTAGTCTTCTACCACTGTAAGTCAACTACAAGTCGGCCACTATTAATACCATCTGTAGTCTTCTTCCTCTGTGAATCAACCAGAAGTATACCACTATTACAACCATCTGTGGTCTTCTTCCTCTGTGAATCAACCAGACGTTTGCCTCTATTACAACCATCTGTGGTCTTCTACCTCTGTGAATCAACCAGAAGTCTGCCACTAATACAATTAGGGTTGGGACGATAAACGATATATCGTGGTATCGCGATATCTTCCAACATTAAATATCGTGATATCATGGCTATAGATATCACGATATCAACAATATCGTGATATATCATGATATATTGTGATATATTGTGTCTTTTTTGTTCAAAACTGCAAAATTCTGAATTTTCATCGCTCTTGTCCGCCATTTACGGGCCGATTTCTTGCTTTTTTCTTCTCTTTTATGGATTCTACGACACCCGCGATAGATCGTGTTATCGTGATATCAGCCTCACAAGATATCGTGATATCAAAAAACCATTATCGTCCCATCCCTAAATACAATCATCTGTAGTCTTCTACCTCTGTGAATCAACCACAAGCCTGCCACTCATACAATCATCTGTAGTCTTCTACCTCTGTGAATCAACCAGAAGTCTGCCAATATTACAACCATCTGTGGTCTTCTACCTCTGAATCAACCAGAAGTCTGCCACTTATACAATCATCTGTAGTCTTCTACCTCTGTGAATCAACCAGAAGTCTGCCACTAATACAATCATCTGTAGTCTACTACCTCTGTGAATCAACCACAAGCCTGCCACTCATACAATCATCTGTAGTCTTCTTCCTCTGTGAATCAACCACAAGCCTGCCACTCATACAATCATCTGTAGTCTTCTTCCTCTGTGAATCAATAAGAAGTCTGCCAATATTACAACCATCTGTGGTCTTATACCTCAGTCTGTGAATCAACCAGAAGTCTGCCGCTAGTACAACAATCTGTGGTCTTCTTCGACTGTGAATCAACCAGAAGTCTGCCACTATTATGTACAGCTAGCTGTAGTCTTCTTCCACTGAATCAACCAGAAGTCTGCCACTAATACAATCATCTGTAGTCTTCTACCTCTGTGAATCAACCACAAGCCTGCCACTCATACAATCGTCTGTAGTCTTCTTCCTCTGTGAATCAACCAGAAGTATACCACTATTACAACCATCTGTGGTCTTCTTCCTCTGTGAATCAACCAGAAGTCTGCCGCTAGTACAACAATCTGTGGTCTTCTTCGACTGTGAATCAACCAGAAGTCTGCCACTATTATGTACAGCTAGCTGTAGTCTTCTTCCACTGAATCAACCAGAAGTCTGCCGCTGGTGCAATCATCTGTGGTCTTCTACCACTGTAAGTCAACTACAAGTCGGCCACTATTACAACCATCTGTAGTCTTCTTCCTCTGTGAATCAACCAGAAGTATACCACTATTACAACCATATGTGGTCTTCTTCCTCTGTGAATCAACCAGACGTTTGCCTCTATTACAACCATCTGTGGTCTTCTACCTCTCTGAATCAACCAGAAGTCTGCCACTAATACAATCATCTGTAGTCTTCTACCTCTATGAATCAACCAGAAGTCTGCCTATATTACAACCATCTGTAGTCTTCTTCAACTGAATCAACCAGAAGTCTGCCACTAGTACAATCATCTGTAGTCTTCTACCACTGTAAGTCAACTACAAGTCGGCCACTATTACAACCATCTGTAGACTTCTTCCTCTGTGAATCAACCAGAAGTATACCACTATTACAACCATCTGTGGTCTTCTTCCTCTGTGAATCAACCAGACGTTTGCCTCTATTACAACCATCTGTGGTCTTCTACCTCTGTGAATCAACCAGAAGTCTGCCACTAATACAATCATCTGTAGTCTTCTACCTCTGTGAATCAACCACAAGCCTGCCACTCATACAATCGTCTGTAGTCTTCTACCTCTGTGAATCAACCACAAGCCTGCCACTCATACAATGATCTGTAGTCTTCTTCCTCTGTGAATCAACCAGAAGTCTGCCTTATTACAACCATCTGTAGTCTTCTACCTCTGTGAATCAACCAGAAGTATACCACTATTACAACCATCTCTGGTCTTCTTCCTCTGTGAATCAACCAGATGTTTGCCTCTATTACAACCATCTGTGGTCTTCTACCACTGTAAGTCAACTACAAGTCGGCCACTATTACAACCATCTGTAGTCTTCTTCCTCTGTGAATCAACCAGAAGTATACCACTATTAATACCATCTGTGGTCTTCTTCCTCTGTGAATCAACCAGACGTTTGCCTCTATTACAACCATCTGTAGTCTTCTACCTCTGTGAATCAACCAGAAGTCTGCCACTATTACAACCATCTGTAGTCTTCTGCCTCTGTGAATCAACCAGAAGTCTGCCACTAGTACAATCATCTGTAGTCTACTACCTCTGTGAATCAACCAGAAGTCTGCCACTATTACAACCATCTGTAGTCTTCTGCCTCTGTGAATCAACCACAAGCCTGCCACTCATACAATCATCTGTAGTCTTCTACCTCCGTGAATCAACCAGAAGTCTGCCACTATTACAACCATCTGTAGTCTTCTTCCACTGAATCAACCAGAAGTCTGCCACTAATACAATCATCTGTAGTCTTCTACCTCTGTGAATCAACCACAAGCCTGCCACTCATACAATCATCTGTAGTCTTCTTCCTCTGTGAATCAACCAGAAGTATACCACTATTACAACCATCTGTGGTCTTCTACCTCTGTGAATCAACCAGAAGTCTGCCGCTAGTACAACAATCTGTGGTCTTCTTCGACTGTGAATCAACCAGAAGTCTGCCACTATTATGTACAGCTAGCTGTAGTCTTCTTCCACTGAATCAACCAGAAGTCTGCCACTAGTACAATCATCTGTAGTCTTCTACCACTGTAAGTCAACTACAAGTCGGCCACTATTACAACCATCTGTAGTCTTGTTCCTCTGTGAATCAACCAGAAGTATACCACTATTACAACCATATGTGGTCTTCTTCCTCTGAATCAACCAGAAGTCTGCCACTATTACAACCATCTGTGGTCTTCTTCCTCTGTGAATCAACCAGAAGTCTGCCACTATTACAACCATATGTGGTCTGCTACCTCTGTGAATCAACCAGAAGCCTGCCACTATTACAATCATACATGGTCTGCTATAACTGTGAATCAACCAGAAGTCTGCCACTATTACAACCATCTGTGGTCTTCTACCTCTGTGAATCAACCAGAAGTCTGCCACTATTACAACCATCTGTGGTCTTCTACCTCTGTGAATCAACCAGAAGTCTGCCACTATTACAACCATCTGTGGTCTTCTACCTCTGTGAATCAACCAGAAGTCTGCCACTATTACAACCATCTGTGGTCTTCTACCTCTTTGAATCAACCAGAAGTCTGCCACTATTACAACCATCTGTGGTCTTCTACCTCTGTGAATCAACCAGAAGTCTGCCACTATTACAACCATCTGTGGTCTTCTACCTCTGTGAATCAACCAGAAGTCTGCCTCTATTACAACCATCTGTGGTCTTCTTCCTCTGTGAATCAACCAGAATTCTGCCTCTATTACAACCCTCTGTGGTCTTTTTCCTCTGCGAATCAACTAGAAGTCTTCCTGTAGATAGTACAACAATCTGTCTGCTACATCAGTACTTCTGGAGAAAGACAGGATATGTATGACCATGTTGAAAGCATATCAAGTATGTTGGCTGGTACTTGCAGTGCAGTACTATCCAGTAAATCAACAGCCAGAAGTGACAGTAATTGCCTGTTATTTTCTTGAAAAAAAGTATTACTCTCAGATCGGCGTAATGTTCTGTATCGAAATTATTTTTTTATAAAAAATTAACAGATTAACTGATGAATGCTAAATGCATATCTGAATTGTAGTGACTGTACATTGAGTGTATAGATTAGCCAACAATCCAACCTCACTGCATGTGATCAACGGCAATGAAGTCATGATCAAACAGGATTTATTAAGTGCCTGTATTGAACGTTGATCACCACTCAGTGATCACTCTTCTAACATAATTTGCACGTGCTGAAATCAGGCAAAAAACATCCGCTGCATGTGTGCATGGTCTCCTTGCTGTGTGAGCATCATGTCATGTTTTTTTTGTAATACCGGTACTACATTTTTTTCTCATGTAAATTTTTCTTGAACACTGTACTAGAAATTGTTATTTTTTTGCGGAAGGTGAGAATTGGCAATGGTATTTATTTCAAGATAAGATGACAAATTATTATTATCTCCATTGATGGATGATTGGGGCTTTGTATCCTGTATTTACACTGCTGGTGCTGGATTCGACCCAACGATTGGCTTCCCAGCATGCTATCACTGAGGTAACCCTCCCTCCACCGTTACCTTTCTGGAACCAGTTGGGCAAATTTAAATTTCCTGTAATAGTGTCTGTTGCGATTACAGTGTAATCATATTATCGTTAAGTATGCCTACCGGTTTGTGATTAAAGGTTTACAAATTTATTGTAATCAATTAAAGGAATCAATTTTATCAATCGAGTGTCATTAAGTATGAATGCATGATAGCTTATCATAAGACAAAAACCCAAGTATTGGTATCAGATATTATTAACTGATATGCATGATATGAGTTGACTCCTAGGAACATAGTAACTATATGTTGAACCTGCCATTACATTGACAGCCGTACCTAGTAACGATGACTTATAAGAACTCAAACTGTTTCCAGTGTAGCGCAATGTACTCAGCTACCTTTGATATAAATCTATTGGAAATAGGAAAGTAGGGAAACAGATACAAGGTCATTGTATTATTTTAGTCACACAATGCACATGTTGTATCAAATGCAGTGCTCCACTGCTCATTGTTACATCATACGGGGTATCTGAGCAAATCAAGATCCCGCACTTGGGGTATTGGTAAATGTGGCTGCCTCTGAAGTCTCAGGAGGTCGGATATAATCACTTTTTGTGCTGCATTTTTGCACCGGCAGAGACCACAGTAACGAGGCAAAATGCACCTGTGACACGGGGTGAAACTTCTGTCTAATATAGGTTTTCTACTTCTTAATTGGCCCAAGATAAAAATATTAATGTGGTCTGAGTACACAAGTTAGCACAATAGAGGGGCAAGTGTAAGATTATTATAGTGTAGGTTACAATAGGCTTTTATCGAAATCGTTATTTTCATGGTGAAAGGCAGTACACCTCTGATTATATTTTTATCATATTTCATTTTAATATGGTCATGTTGATAGTTGGATACAGTCACACATGAGAAATTGGAGCAGGGTTTTTCAGAAACCTTTGGCTTTGTTTAATTAATCAAAAGGAGTTAAATTTTTCTAAGCTAAGGGAACAAAGAGAATAAATCTTGCAAAAGCTTTTAATAGAACACAGATTCACATGGTACTCATTTTATGATATTTCTCAATGTCACTTGTGTTAGCTACCTATTAGAAATCAAACACCTCACCTGAAATCATGAAATTGACAAAGTTAGCTAAGGCTGTCTACAATGGCCATACATATAAATGGCTTTATCGTTTCTGTCCTGTATTCTTTCTGCACAAGACAGTGAAGGAAAAGGCTATCTGATCAACCAAACACAGTATGCAGCAATCGGAAGCCCGGCGCGCAATTCAACTGTAAACTTCACAAATAAAACCCCCACTCCTAAATTCCCTAAAGACGTATAAAACACCTGAAAGTCCAAACAGATATGTAGATATGCAGAGCTCTATTCTCCAAAAATCTTCAACAATAATATTTGTCAACTTGAGGTTTTAAAGTGATTGTAAAGTCTGTAAAAAAAGTTTTTCTTCATGTTCAACAATCAATGTTTTACCATGCTGACATATATTACTTGTTAGCTTGGAAATTATATCAGAAACATTGCTTAAATTGCCTTATATATTTTCTCTTTGGAACTTATCAAGACTTTGTTGAGTCGAACACTGCACATGCTACAGAATGATCAGAATCTTTGGAAAATAAAGCTCTGAACAAAAGCTGATGAATTTACACATGTTTGTGTATACCAACAAATCTGGGTATATGTGTCAGTCAGCTTGGAAACAGGCCTAAAGTCAAATGTCAGCTGTACTCAATTCTGTATCTGAAATTCTGTGAACCGGGAGGATATTACTCATTTTGAGTTCAATATATGCTGTCGTGTCAATAAACACTTTGCACTTTGACAACTTTCAATACTTGACTGTTGGAAGTTTCAGACATGAATCGATGGTCGATAGGCTTTGATAAACATGATAAATGATGCGATTGACATAAGTGATAAACAAAAGAAAAAATGACTTTGCATCATTGAGTGGGTCCACTGTACAAACTTTGAAGTGACCTCGTTCGGGCCAATATGGAACAGAGGTGTGAAATACAAAAACATACAATGTAGACATGTACAAAACGCACAGAAATATTGCATAAAATTAAAATCAAATTATATAAGAGATGACACAATCAGAATGGCAAAGCGCGAGGGAGCCATTGAACATGAACAGATTGACAAACAGACTGGTAATTTTAAATCATATGTGTATTGGCATAATACACACAGATTGTATTTAATCATATTTTGATGCAAAATTCAGTGTATGTATTGGGAATACAAAATGCATTTTCTGTACTAATGAAATACACAGGGTATTGTTTATCTCTAAGCTTAGAAGCCTCTATGATAAAAATGTTACATTACGAGGTCATGTTGACTTCTGAATTTATGTGTTGGAGTACATTTAGCACTTAGGCCTACATTTAGGTTAGGGTTTTCTCTAATCAGCAATACTTCTTTGCACTACTCAGTTATGACTGGCAATAGCTGAATAGTGGGCCCTGTATTGGGCCTGTAAATGACAAAGATTAAAAACTACTATCAAACTTATCTTATTGAGTAACAACATAATAAAAAAATTTATTTTTTATCTGGCCTAGAGCACTTGGCCACTATCTTCCTCTAAAAAACTAAAACAAAAATTGCATTAAACTTCTTGCGTAACATTGCGAAATCCTGACAGGAATAAGTAATTGCATCTGAAGTGTCTGCTGTCCCAAATTTTGGTGTGCATGTACTTACTACCGAGGGTTTGAATGGCTAAACTCTTCTTATAATATATTATAGATTTATGAGACCAACAAGCAAAAATAGAAGAAAAAATATAACATGTTGTGCAAAATTATAGACCCTGCTTGTATACTTACAAAAAAGAGCTCCTTTCATAAGGCCACACATAATTGATCTTTAGCTTCTCAGATCTTCTTAAGGCACTTTTTCTAGGGTCGGTTGGTAGGAAAAAAAAAAAGGTGAAAATTTTTTTTTTTTCGTCGGCAGAAAATCTATTGTGTCGGTGGGTCTGCGAAGCTAAGAATCAATTATGTGTGGCCTAACTGTAGTACATAGCAATTTCAGCATGATCTCTTTCTATTGTTGCAAGTTGTATGCAAATTGCATGCATAAACGATCAACACTGAATTTATAAATATGATCGATGGTAGTTGAGAAAGCCAATCATACTTAAGTATTTAATATTTCAATTTCTAGATTTCCAACAGGAATGCACCAATTCCCAATTCTCTGTATATATAGTATAACTATCACAGTGGCATCAGCACTAATCAGTATTTGCGAAATACAGTATGGCAATTATCAGAATTTAGTGACAAACTGGAATTTGTGCATCGTCAACCACTTACAGTGATATTTGTGTTACACATGCAACTTTTGGTGTCTGCATTTCCAATGCATTTTTGGAACTCTATGTACCAGTACGTAGTTCTAAATTTTCTGATTATTTCTTTCAGTCTGTCCTGGCTGTCTTTCAAACGAGGGACCTTTCATCAGCAGAAGCCAAACCCCTCAGGGTCAACAAGAACATTTCATTTCGATCAGCGTTCGACAGTCCGATAGAGCAGGAGAAGAGACCCATCTGTGTCATCTACGGATGGCTCGTGGCTAAGAGCAAACACATCTTCAAGTATGGGGACTTCTATCTCGGAAAAGGTCAGTGTGTGATTCCTTGAATTATATGTCTTCAATTGTGTCGGTGCTGGGCAAGGAAAAGATCCCTAACATGGGTAAATGTGTAACATGTTGAGGACTCCCACTCTCTCTCTCATCTCTTCAATCAACCCTCGTGAGTGCCCAGAACTGGGCTTGGAGGGCTGCACTTACCATATCTATAGATCTATCTATCTATCTGTCTATCTTATGTCTTTCTATCTTATTTGTTAATATTATGACATTCATCAAACAGTGATGCAAGTAGACCTGTGGCACACTGGCAGAAGGTAAACTTGCTTTTGCTTGATGTGTCTCTGCTTGTAAAATGTTCTATCAAATGCCCTGTAGGCTAAGGGGTATGAGATGCTGCGAGAGAAAGAAAATTAAGAATTTCTGTCACAGATTGGTAAAAAGTGACTCCATCAACATGACACAATTTTGTAAGCATGGAGAAATGTTTGTATTTCTGAAAGACTGTATTTGGCTTTGGCAAAAAATGTTAAATGCCATTCTGCTATGTTGCAGACAAAGGTGAAATATTTTAATTTATGGAGAGGCGAGGTTGCAACAAAAACCTTTAAAAGATAACTACAAGGTTCCAGACTAATTTGTCCATATAAAGTGAAGTTATTCACTGCCAGATTTGGCACTTATGTATGATTGTGTATACTCTACTTAACCTTTTATTTCATAATTTCAGGTTTCGATGTGATGCACTTGAAGATCCAGCCACAGCAGTTGCTATGGCCAAAAACAGCTCAGGGGGTCGTTTCGGAGGCCCTAGATTTTCTTGGTGAAGAAAAACGAACACAGCAACCGATTTTGGTCCACGGTTTTTCAGTCGGCGCTTATTTATACGGCGAAACACTTGTGAAGATGGTCAATGACCCGAAATACATCCCAGTGGGAAAACGAGTTGTAGGGAACATTTATGACAGTCCAGCGCCGTTTTCTGTCATCCCAAACGGCGTCGGAAAAGCGGTGACTCCCGTCCCTGTGTTACAGAAAATGATTAAAATGACCCTGGATAACTACTTGAGAATCTTCTACAACCAGACCTCGAAACATTATCTGCGATCGGAGGAAGCTACGCACGTTAACCCCCTCGGAGTTCCTGCCCTTGTTCTCTACTCTCTCGCAGACCCTATCGGCCAGCCTGAACCAATTAAGAACTTCATCAAAATGATGAAAGACCATGACACAACAGTGTTCAGCAAGTGTTGGGAGGACTCGAAGCACGTGTCTCACTTTCAAAGATACCCTGTTGAATACATCCGCCAACTGAATGACTTTCTGAACTACCTTGGTCTCACGCAGTATTCCGAACAAGTCGTGAAAGAAAAGAGAGCCATCGAAATATAAATTGTTAACTTATTTGTTAGTATTTTAATAAATACAATGAATTGTTGATGATTATTGGTAAACATGTGTATGACTATAGACAGGATACAGAAAATGTTATATTATAGACAGGATATAGAAAATATATCAATAATTATCGCTCCCTTTACATCTATATCTGTGAACCGTACTCTACAAAAATATTATCGCATCTTGCACAACTAAGCCTGAACTACCGAGAACCATATGAGAGTAACCTTTTGAAGTGTCATCGTTTTGCAGTTGTTTTGCCATTGTTTTATGATAATTGACAATTAATAATGTTGGTGATATCGCTGATATGCACATGTATCATGTGTATATATATATTGCTCTTCGTATGAAAATGTGGGTGTCCAAGGCCTCATACAGTCCAATTTGTCCAAATGTGTTGAATGTTGAAGCAAATTATTTTTATCACTATTTCACAATTATTACCTCACCAGAAACGATCATTGGATGCCCAAATGTTGAAATCTGTTGTAAATATATTATCAGATTATGAAAGTACTCTTTTTAAATCTCTCTAATTTTTGCTGGTACAACTACTATTTACAATGCTTATGTCACTGGTCGAAGCTCTTTAACGTTTAATCATATGTTAATTGGACTTTAAACTGTTCTATGTGATTGTGTTTGTTGATAATATTTTCTAAAATGTCATAAAATATACAAAAAGCGTCTTATCTGGCAAACTCGTGTAAGTTCCAATGTAACATTTCACAGTTGGTTCAATATTTTCTTCCTTTTACTGTTAATGGTTGTTACAAAGTACTTTCAAATGGGTACTGTGGAAGCACTTTGGTCAATGATTGGTGTGAGAGTAAAGTATGTTTTATCACAAGGAGGATTTACAATTATTGTCCTCGTTGTTGACTTGTTTGTTCTTGGACTTTGTAATCAACAGTTTACTTTTACAATCGAGTAACAACTTTTTTGGCACATTATTGAACTTCATTGAAGGTTGACTACCATTCTGTACTTTCCATTCTTTTGCGATTATTACAATGACATTACAAAATAATAATAAATAATAATAGTTTGTATAGCGCCAGTTCCAATTAAATAATAATAATTATTATATTACCTAAATTTTATCTGTATGAAACGAATGTACATATTTTGTAATTTATTTCGATTTATTTAGAACATTCTGTACACATGAAACATGTTGCACAAAACTTTGCAGAAGAAATTACTCATTATATGCTGACTTGAAATAATACCGATAATTATTTGTTATTTATTATGCATACGTTCCATTGATTAAAATACTCTTGTGTAATTAAATTGACTGCTATTTTACAAATTAAATAGCCTCAAATGCCTTAAAAGGTGCTGATTAGACTTTAAACATCCATCTTAAAAAATGAGATGTAAAATTTGACATTATTCTGATTATAATGTCTGAAGTATTTCCTGTATGTTTTAACATTGTTTATTCAATGTATTTTCACGACTTCATACTGCGATTCTGTAAATAATCAAAATCAACTTGGATATTTATTAACCAAACGAACGACTGCTACATGTATGTGTTGTTAAATTATTGAGACCTTGATGAATAAGTAGCTCAGTTTTCTATACTTACGTGATAAGCATATCACAGAAAATACTTCCATGTTGGCAACACTTTTAGGCCTGATCCGGAAAATACCTGGTGGGTTATATATATGAATTTGAAATTAATAATCAATTAAATCATATCAGTGCAATTTGGATTTCGTTACAATTGAGAGAAAATGAATTAGTGAATGTATACATTCATATAATATGATTCAGTTGTACTGTTTATGTTATGTTATATACAATTAACTGTTTGTACTTGTTTTATTTTAATTGGTGAACTACCCATAAGCGCCCGGTGCAAATAAATTGTTTGTTTCTGTACAAGGTACAGCTGTAAGAGAACCTTTATGAAGAAAATTGTGCATGAATTTATATTCTTTTAGACTGTGTATATATTTAAGTATTGTAATTTATCACTATGGATTTGTCAGTTATGTCACTCTACGATAGAAACATAATAAAATTTCAAAGCGTATACATCTGTTTGTGTTCCATCCCATTATGTTGTTAATATTAATTGGTTCGAATGAAGGATTGACATTAATAAGTTTTCTTTGGTAGATTCAAGTTGAGTAGGAAAACATTGAAATTTTCAAAAATATTTAATTCAGAAAAGTTTGCCTTCCGGGCAAATGAAAACAAACTTGTCAAGAAGGTGAAATCACTTATTAGATAAATGTCATGAATCGGGAGGCTGACATGTTCCTCAGCTGTGGTAATAAGTCAGAAATATTGGAAGTGAAAAAGCTTCAAATGCAAAGGGTTAATCCATTTGTAGAACATGATGGAAATGAAAATATGATACAGCAAGTTTAAACAACTATATGGAGCATTATATGCTAAAGCGCCTATATTAATTTAAGGGCCAACCCGAAATAAGCACCGCCACCAGGGGGGCGATTTAATGGTAGGCCTAATTAGGATGATAAGTATGGGCTTATGGTAGCCCTGGCCCAAATTGAGGAAATATATAGGAAGGCCCATACAGCTGGTATATCAAGTCAAGTTTTGATAAGCACTGCTCACAGTGGGCCAGACTACTGTTGCCCCCTATGGGAAATTTCCTCCAATAGGTACCTAGTAGCCTACCATTCAGGATCAACCTGACTCTTGAGGACATTTTCAGAAAGATTTGCACATGTGTGTAACATAACGCCCACGGGTAACACTGGTGACTTGTTTGTTTCTGAACATGTGCACAAGGGTAACAAGGAACCAGAACAGGAAAAATTTTTTCGAAACAGGAACTAAGTTTGTCAGTGGTGCAAATCACTCGACCCTTATTCTTTCCCCTATTGCAGGAGTAGCCGGAAACAAATTTGTGAGAAAGAACATTGGCACCTTCCGGGGGGAAATGAGCCTCGATTCTAGTGTGTTCGGAAACAAATATTCATTCATAACATAAGTTACTCATTCAACCATTCCGAATATGCCGTGTACATGAGGCGGATACAGAAAAATTTAAGGCTCAAACGAGTCAAATAAATAAATAATTAAATACCTGTCCTGAATAATTGATCCAACAAAGAACAACCTTTAAACATGGGCTTCCTGGTAAAGAAAATATTTCAAAAGAGATATCGATATTGGAAAAACATAAAACACTTTATTAATCATTTGAAGCAATGAATATATACCAAGTTGAGAAACTACAAATATTTTATGGCATGAGACACAAAATCATTCATGAAGTAAAAAAAAATTAGACAATATATAATACTTCAGTAATCCACTTCATATAATACTATTACACCTTTCAGGCATAGTCAATTAGTCATGCAAAAGTATGAAACCTCTCCCTCTCCCTTCCCAAGTTCGGAAGTTCCCATTGACAATTCAACACAAGCTTTTTCCACACATGAAGCCTACATATTAGTACATTTATTTAGACACAAGAAATTATATTTTTTAGCAAACCATGTATGAGTTATAAATAATAATAACCAAAAATATAAAGTTATAAATAATATTGACCAAAAATATAAACAACAAAAAAGGCAAATTAAGCAAAAGAATGAGATTGCAATTGTAAAGCTATTCACATGCTGTGAATTCTAATCTACAATGTTCATAAACATTTGTAAAAATTCAAACAAAGACTAGAACACATTAATGGGTGACAGTGGCATCTATGTGTCAGATTATATTCATAATAATATGATTCATGTGTATTTTCAATTGTTGGCACAATAGCAAGGACCCTGGAAAACGGTCATTACACATTCTTCAGTCTTTGTACATTGTTGTAAAGAAATATTGTGAGACAAAAAAAATTTATAAAATAAAGTTGACTTTATCCTGTGATTCCTCTGACTGATTGCAATATTTGTGTGCAGTTTGGGGGGAAAATATGATAAAAAAGAGAACCTAGGCCTAATCTATTAGATAATCACATAGGCCTATATTCTATCAATGTAGGCTATAGGTTTGGGGGGGTCAACAAATGTTCCAAAACTGGTCCCCTAATTGTAGGCATCTAAAACGACAAACTCATAATTATTGCTGATGGCAGCTGGTCTGATAAATATTGTCATTGTAAGGCTGTACGCATTGAAATGAATCCAATTGATGATGAATTCCTCTATAACTCAATAACTTTTTGAAATGTTACAACTCATGATGTTGTATCAATTGATTAATAATCAACATAATCATGATAATACATTAAAGGATGTATTGGAGTATTGAAGCAGTTCGATTTCATTGCACACACAAGAAAAGTACCAATAATCTGATAATGTCAGTCGTCATGGAGAACATTAATTTAGACAAGTAATTTAGCTTGTTACGTCCAGGGTAGAAAATTTGAGAAGGCAGCTATCCCGACAAAAAAATAAAGGTGGAAGTATGCAAATACAGTCTTATTAAACCAACTGTGACTATCCCAATCAAAGTAATCCTCTGGAATTGATGATTGTCCAGTTTGTACATCGCCATTTTCGTGACTTGCATGTTGGCGGAACACGTCGTAACGATTGACCCTTGGTGTCTTGTTTAATTGCTCAGCGGGAGTTGAGATTGTGGCAATAAACCAGTAGATGGCAGGGTTGGAGGAACAAATAAACCTGGTGGTGACCTGCAATTCAATAAAAATTTATCAGCAACTACATAATGAAATAATTTTCTGTTCTGAAAATTTTACGTCATTAATTTTGTAGATGAATTAAGGGTGAAACTTAGGCGGAAAAAAAGCCAAATTTTAAACTTTCCTATTCAATATGAATAGTGCACCGATTCCAGTGGTAGGCACTATACTGGAACAATTCCCTCACAAAAATATGGTTTATATTAAATATCAAAATAAACTCAGGCAACAGAACGGCAAGTTGCTATTGTATGATAGTATTTATAATGAGCTGATGTATTTTCAGCAGGCTATTTTTTAAATTGATGCAGATTAGTCAATAAAACAATTTATCATTAATCAAGAGAGCTTCTAATTTAATTCGAAATAAATTATGAAACAGAATTGTTTACAAACCTGAACATGCATGCAAAAGAAGGCGAAAGTAACAAGGAACAGGAGATGTACAACGTAAACGAAGCAATTTCTGTTCGCGATTCCGATGTTTTCTTCGTCATCCTCACTTTTTTCTTCATCAAATTTCTTGTAAAAATCTTCTCTTGATAGTCCGAGAGAAAAGAAGTAGACAAAGTTTTTCTTAATGAAATATCCAACCGTGAGAACACATAACAAGACCATTGGAAGTGCCAAAGCAAAGTTAGGGATTTGCTTGAACTGAAAATATCTCATGAATCCAACGTCCCAGTGTTTGTCCTGTATGTAAGTGTAAGACAGAGGTAAGGTCCAATAGCACCACTCGTTAGGATTGCCAAATTGCATTTTGTAGCCTTCGTTATTCCCGTAATTCAGCACGTGAGCTGGATAATCAGATGGCCGCGTGGAAGACATACAGTACAGTTTGTAAGCGTATAACTGGTAAAACATAAAAGGTAAAATACAAAGAGCTGTGCTGATAGCCAGAGGTCCAAGGCATAAATAGGCCGTGCTTCCAACTGCCACTCCCAAAGACGTACCGTCCACCATATCAGCGTGTTTTATCGATGCCATGCGGCTCACAATCTCAGTTAATTTGTGGTACGCTATAAAGCCAAAGTTCACCAGACCATTCGATCGAGCTAGGCCACTTAATCCGAACCAGCAAGATGCAAATATGCTGTTGTCCTTTTGTAAAGCGAGCATTCCATTAAAAGTCAAAAACGCAAACATGGTTTCTGAGTATGCAGCTGAGAAAAATATACTCGCTGGATTGATGCAATAAAGTTGAGCTGCTTTGAAAGCTAGTGTCTCATTCCCCAAAATGCGGACTCCGAGTTCATGTAACACCTTTGCTGATTTGACAAACAGAATAAAATTGATGATCACTGCCGCAAGGAGTAATACATTGGAATAAGTCAAGACATACTGTAATGGCAGCAGTAGGGTATTGGCGAATATTCTGGCACAGAAAGGGAACAGTGGAAAGAATGCAAGAGTGTTTTCGTACACGTAACCATTCTCTGCTACGAACAGAAAGTAATTTGCGTCCCACCGACGGAGACCATTAAAACAATATTCAAACAGGACGTCCAGGTGAGTCCGCCGATGCACGGAAGGAGGCTTGAACGCATCAGCATTGTGATCTGGCATCAACGAGTTGAAGAACACCTGAAATTAACAAACAAATCAAGTGTTAGGTTAATACACATTCAAGAAATTGTTAATAAAGAATGCCCCATCCCTCAGAGCCAGCCCATGCCCCTTCCCCCAAACTTAAGTGTGCGTCCCCCCTGTACCCCTTCTGCTGCAAGGGTCACCGGCATCCAAATTTAGATGATCCAGAAAATAATAATTCTACAAGGGGGGGGGGGGTTAAAACCCCCATCCCTCCTTGACCTATGCACAGAGGGGCAGAAGGGGGGGGGGGGGGGGTTGTGTTCTGCAACAACAACCATGCAATGATGACATTGATGTGTGTATTGTACTTTTTGGGTCTGTTTTAAGATCCCACACCTCAGGAATCCCAACAAAAAATAGCAAAACATAAACTACATCAACTTGAAATCATTTAGGATAAATTTGAGGCCTTACTTGCATCAACAACACAAGAATTCTTGAATAAATTGCAAATTGTCCCACTCGATCACTCAAGGTGGAGGCCATTTTGCAAAGTTTGAGGTCACATGATCAGGGCCAAGCCAAAATGTGTCGAGCCTTCTGATTGGCTCGGAGGTCAAGCTGTAGACAAAGGGTACATTCGATTCGATCTACTCTAACTACTCCGGAAGTTACGTATCTACTCCAGGAAGTGACGTTTCTACTCCTGGAGTAAACTACTCCAAGGTTGGTCCAAATCGAACATGAAGGAGTAGTTAAAATCGTCATAACTTGAGGATTCCTCAGCTGTTGGAATCCCGTAGTTAATGGCAATTAGGCCGTGAATCGACACCTTCAATCGATTGCTTTTAATTGATTTAATTGAAATACAGAAATGCACACAAGAAAAAAGCAATCTGGCACAAAATCAAAGCTTCTGAGGTGTAATGTATTTATGTAAACAATCAGTTGTCATGGGATATCCCAAATTCTTGGAGTACTTCCTATCTACTCCAAACTGCTCTGATCTACTCCCGGAAATGCAAAACGAATGATCTGGAGTGAACTACTCCACTCCAAGAGCACTTTGGAGCAGCGAAACGAATGTACCCAACGATGGCGACAAGCATTTGTTTTAATGAAATTTGTTGATTTTCATCCGTCTTTTGTTTAATTTAGGTAACGTTATATCTGTCATGCACTTGTCAGCTTGCTTCTTGTGACTTAGAGAGTATTGTGTAAAAGTTTGGTGACTGTGAGTGGCCTATGTGGATAGCTAGCAATGTTTGAAAGTTCAGGCCCTGTGCAATGCCATGGGGGCCTTTTCCTGAGGCAATAGTATTGCCAATACACTATTGAATACTGGCTATTTAAATAGCAGTACAGGCATGTGATTATGTGTCCATTGCTTGAGGGATTATGAATTGGGTCTTATTAAACTCAATTTAAGTTTAGAAATGGAAAAAAAAGGTATTTGAGATACTGTGTGCACATCTGCGTAACATAGGCCTATATTATTTGATATCTTTTTGAATTTTGTGAGATAGTTTCTCAATCATCTCTGTGGCCAGTGTCACTGTCAGTTAATGCAACAGATACTGTGGATGTAGGATGTTGTGCCGGTGGTAAAGTTATTGAATGATGTATGTGTATTTTCAGTCAAGACTGTCTGCTGAACAAGCCTAACCCTTCACTCTTAACCGATCCATGCAGTTTTCATCATGCCAAGTAAGGCACATGCGGAGATTAAAATTTTTGAATCCCAAAATGTTTTTTTTTCCAATCCTTCCCCTTCATTTGAATGGGTCCTCAATGAGTCCTTTCGCTTTATTTTCAGTTGATTATGGCAATTTTCCTTTTGACCCGAATAACCTATCTTTAATCCAGATACATAATATATTACAAATGGAATGAACTTATTCTGCGGCACACAGTCTTTGACTGCAATTTTGTTTATTTGCCCACTGGGCTGGAGTTGCACCCTTCCGTGGAATGGTTGTTTTATCATTCTGCATCTCATTTGTCACGTGTCTTGTTTCTCCTTTTGCCCAATGGATTAACTGTAGTTGAGCCTTCTGGCCTTGAGATGCGGAATTTTATTTAAATGAGCTTTATTGATCAGTTTAAAAAATTACAATTTTATTGTTGCTATTTACCTAGTGAATCGATGCAAATTAATTTGACCTGTCTAAGTTGTATTGATATTTTGATTCATACAACTGATTCAGTGAAAGTAGAATATTATGTTTTGTGGTTCCTCCCAACATTTATATTTCTATGATTTATTTTTAAAATGAATAATTTTTTTCACATTTTTCAGAAGTCATGAAGGGCAAGGGGAAAGGAGGAGGAGGGGGGGCCGACCGTCTAGAGAGGAATAGTGAGCCCAGAGAATGTCCCCTCCAGTTCCCTGATCTCAAGCCAGTGGACCATGCTAGGATGTGTCCTCGTTACACACAAGGTATTGGAGACCAGCGTTTGTGGATAATGTCCTTTTAAGTGACCAGTTTTTTTACTGTGGCCTAATTGCTGAAATTGCAGGCCTATGTGTTAAATCATCTTCTCTGTACATATGAAAATATGCAACTTGCAAAGTTATTTTCTACCCTTACATTGATAGAAACTACTCTGATATTCGAGTAACTCTCTGAAACATTCTAACTTTTTTCAAGCAATTCCTCATCATCTTTGAAGTTTGAACCACCAAAATTTCTTTGTTGCTTGCTTTGAATGTTTCCTTTATATGGTTTATCTTCAAAGTGACAGTCGTCTTTTTACTTGGTAATACTTGCGAATGATTTATTTGTTTGCTAATAATATTTCTGAATTATTTACAGTGTTAGTCAGAACAGAGGAGGATGGAATTGGCATTGAAGAATTGGACACTTTGCAAACAGAATTAGAAACACTCTTGGCATCAGTTGCCAAACGGATGAGACAGGTTGAGAGTGAAACAAAAACTTTATCAAATTGGGCCGAAAACAAAACGCCTGCTCCGACTGGCAAACCTGACAAATCAAAAGGAAAAGGGGTAAGAGTTTATTTTTGTGTCTATTCTCTAGTTAATTTTGATCTTTTTAGTAAAATGTTGATGTAATAAGAACTGAAAGTTCACTCTTAAAAAGTTAAAATGATTTTATGCAATATAAAGAAATTAATGCAGTTGAAGATTTCTATGGCATTTTGCATATATATATATATATATATATATATATATATATATTTTAGTAAAATTATTACCGTGCGGCCTGATTGTAGTCACATGTAAGGAGGTTTGAATTGTCTGACATTTTTCTTCAGCCCGAAAGTAATAAAAGAGGAGGAGGAAAAACTGAAGAGAAGCCGAGCAAAAAATTCAAAGATTCCGCCGGGAAAGCATCCACTCCGTCCGCTGCAGCTAACAGACCAAAGGGAAAGGCTCAGGTGAGTTGGGAGGGGCAAGATCTGCCTGGGAGGGCTGCATTGTTTTGTAAATATCCTCCAAGGGGTCAAATAAAATCTTTCTCATTTCTTAGGCGTATTTTTCTTGCTATGTGTATGTTTAGTTTTCTGTCAAAATCTTTGCATGTGAATGTCTGTTCAATACCAGGACCGATAGTGTTTGTATCCTCTCTGTTGAGCTCGAAATAAGAATGAATGAAACAATCTCAGCTTTTAGAAGACAACTTATAAAAAAAACTGAAGTATTCTTGTAATGTTCAATTATATTTTTTGCAGACTTTGAAGATATCTGAGTATGAGTTTCCTGAGTCCCCAGCCAATAAACCTGTGGAGCAACCGAGGGTTCCCAAAAATGATGCTCCTAATCGATTCTGGGCAAATCTCGAGCCTTATTGCATGGAAATAGGACCTGAGCATTTAAAGGTATGGATTTTATATCTGATAAATTGAAGAATGTTAAATTGGTTGATTGAGATAATTATATATTTTGTCTTTTTTCTCTTTGAGTGATCTTGAACTTTCAATTAATTCCATTTCATGCATGATTTTAATTAATAGCTTATTAACATTATAAATATGTTCACTAGATGATTTTATGTGCTTCAGCCTAATGTGAATTGTATTATCCTCTGTAGGTCCTTGAAGATATCTTAAGATCTCACGAAGATGACGCTGATTACCAGAAAGTTCCGAGTCTCGGAAAACACTATTCCCACAAATGGGCGCAAGAAGACATGATAGAGGAACAGAGGGAGGGAAGGAGTTGTAATGGTAAATAAATATGTGTAATATTATGCATTGCAATTTAGCTATTAATTGTTATTCTATCAGATCAGCCTTGAAGTCCAAGGGAGAAGTAGTCCAAGGGAGTTATAAATCACGAGAGGGCGTGAGCATCTAACAAATTCATGCGTGCTTCCCATTTGACAAAGCATATAGTCTGCGGAGTGCTTTTAACGGCAACTTAGGATGATTATCAGGAGTTTTTATTCCCAATTACCTTTCAAACACTCTCAAAATTTATTCTGACTATCCTCACTTCAGGAAAATAAAAAATATAAGGAATTAGAAATTAACCCTGTTTTTCTATTTCAGGTAACAGTAAGCCCATAGAAAGACGAAGAAGCACAGCCAACAGTTCTAGTTCAAGTATCGAAAACAATCACAAGAAGAATAACAACAAGAGTGAGGATGGCATCACCGCTACTAACGGGTAAATTAACTAATGAAGGATGGTTTATTATAATGAGGGAAACTCTGCAGACTAAAAGTGAGACATAAAGAGTATGCTACACTGACAGCAAGATCTTTTATAGTGTTTAGATTTTATCAAGTCCTCGTACGCGTAACACTACTCTAAAAGGTTGGAAAAACTTTCGAATCCTACTGTGTTATTTCAGGTGATATTAAAAAAAAACGGAAGTGTGCAAATGATTGTTATGTCGACTGTATTGCTGTACAGTGGCCCCTGTGTTATAAGACTGCTCCTATCTGTTGTCTTGAAACAGTCTCTTATCGGGGGGGGGGGGGTCTCTCGTCACGGTGCAAAATGCACTAAAAATACTACTAACAACAGGTGGTCTTATAACGCAGGTACCACTGTATCGGTGTGATATGTTTACAACTATGTTAGAAGAGCGGCCCCTTGATGTTTTTTATTGCATTTTGCAGAATTAAGTTAATTTATTTTCAGTAATTTTAAGGTTAAATGTTTTTGCTGCAAGCTTAGCTTTGCTTCTTTTTTTAAGTAAATTGAATGGATAAGGTTTTCTTAAATTTATTGAATCAAGTTGGCTTTGAGCTGCTATCTGTGTGTTTAACTTTCTTATATGTGTGCATTTTATGTTTTAAATTCTCATACGATTTTCTGGATTGGTGAGAATCTTTATGGATCTCTTTATTTTCTACCTGATGTTAAAGACCCTATTCTAACCTTATTCTTGTAATAATTATGTGAAAATAACACCAAAAAAAGAAGTAGAAACAACCAACATGAAAGGCTGTATGGAGAGATCATATAACTTATCCAATTGTTTCAAAATGTATCTATTTTCTTAAATTTCACAAAATTATTACAAGGAATAGGTTCCATCTCTTCCAATCCTCATCTTCTCATGGTCTAGATTGCTGTTAGTGCAATCATCTTTCTCATCACTGTATCTTCAGTCATCGCCCTCAATCCACGTCCGCAATCCTCATCCCAAACCCCAATCCTCACCAGTGATGGAAATGGAAAATTTTCGTCGGGGGAGCTCTCGGCTCGCGCAGCTGCGGCTCGCCACTCTAAATTTTCAAAATGGAAAGAAATCTTCCACCAGAGCTTAATTTTTGCTAAAAATACCATGAGAACTGAAAAAGTAACATGATAATTGTAATTTCACCACTGGTCATTGGGGGAGCTGTAGAAGGGTACAGCTCCCCCTGTTTTTTGGTCAAGGGAGCTCAGCTCCCCCGAGCTCCCCCCCATTTCCATCACTGATCCTCACCTCATTCCTCATCCTCAATCCTCACCCTCAATCCCCATCCCTAATTCTCAGCTTCAATCTCCATCCTTAACTTTTAACCCTCGCTCCCAATCCTCAATCCCAATGCTCAATCCTCATCCTCAATCCCAAACCCTCAATCCTCATCACCACCCTCAATCCCTTTCCTCTATCCTCATACTCAACCCTCTAACCCCATCCTCAATCCCTACACTTAATCCCCATCCTCAATCCCCGATCCTCATCCTGAATCTCCATCCCTTATCCTCAATCTAGCCTTCACTCCTCACTATTCAATAATCCTCTATCACCAATCCCCAAGCTCTCAGGGTGTCAAGGTTGCTGTTAATTGTGCTTTTCTCGTTAACTTGCGTGTGTGTCTAATTGCCCTCGCATTCTCTGTCCCTCTTACACAACAGCCACGACTTTGCTCTTCCCTTGGATTTGAACAGTGATGAAGAAACCTCCCCCTTTGGACATCTCACTCAGAGGCTGGTTGCCGCCCTCATTGAGGAGAACATCATGACACCCCTGGAGGATGTTGATATGGAGACAGGTATGTGTGGTAAAACGATTTTTGGATTAGGCCTTCGTTTGCATAAGCATTTAAAGACTACCTGGTCTTTGACTTTGTGATGAGAACCCTCTCCAGAGTGACCACCTTGCCATAATATTATGCAACCCTCGCTATGTTTTACATAAAACAAAATACCCAAACTCAGGTGGTAGCGCACCGGGTCCAGGGTTGATTCCAGCTCTTGCCCTGTCATCTGTTGTAATTAGCCTATCAAGTGCATAAATAAAGGATGTAAGGCCCCAATCATCCTTCCGGCCATCTATTTCTGCAAAAGAGGATAACAAAAAATAACATATTATTTATTGCTCACTGGTAATAGGTACATTACCAGCAAAATTTGACAGCGGGATCTACTGTATACATTTGCAAACACAACTTCAATTTAATTATATACATACATTTAGTTGAAAAGCATTTTGCCAGTACGAATACTGCTCTTGATAATGCCTCGGGTGTAATTGCAAAGTCAACAATTTAATTGGGAGAACCAAAACACCAATTTGATATCCATGTTTGACTTGAATTTTGCCCGTCTGCGATAACGCTACTCTTACTACGAGTCACCCGCCTATTCAGAAGGTCCCGCAATTGAGGACACAAACCTTGAAAACTTTTTTTTAATTTTCATTGTCACCGAGATTTACGTTATCATGACATTTCAGACGCAGCTGAAGCAGCCACCATGTCCCCAAGGTCTCTGGCCAAACAGTTGAATGTGGGAAACGCTGCGCAACTTGAAAGGAGGATCAGGAAGGAGCTGGAAGAACAAGGTACTGTAAAGGACTATTATAAGGGGGGATAGGTTGGTTGCAAATAGATAGTAACATATGTACATTGTATTGAGATTTAGGGAGGGGGATAAGCTCAGATGGTAGGGGAGACCGGGGCACGTTGGACCTCCGGGCACGTTGGACCATTGCCAATATTTTTTTTATAAAACATGCGCAGTTATCCAAATCCCCGATGAAGAGACCTTTAGTGGTATGCCTTTTAGCCAAAAAATGTCATGGACATTGAAGGAAAAGTGTGAGTTCTATTTCAGGTTTCCTGATTTTCGGCATAAAAAGTGATTTTTTTCAAGTCTCGATGGCTAGTTTACCCTTCTTAAAATATGGGGGATCTAGTCAGACAAGTCTCATAAATTGAAACTATCACCACTAAAGTAAAGTTTGATATAAGTTTCCCAAGTTCACATTCAACCTTGTCAGCGAGACATGCACATTTTCATAAGAGGTTGGGACGGGGCAGGTTGGACCAGCATGGCCGGGGCACGTTGGACCATTATAAACTGGATTGACTGACAAAAAGTTATTGGCAACAATTTTTAACATTAATAGAGCACCTAAGTCATTCCTGTACAATATGAGGGTAAAATCAATTCAGTTGGCTAATCTGCCAGCCCTTCTAGGCGAAACAAGACTTATTAAAATTATCTGGGTAAATATTCCAATATAATCATTCTGCAATGACACACAAGTGTGTGTTGTGATCTGTGAGAATAAAATGTGGTGTTTGCTCACTTTCTTCTACTTTCCAAGACTTTTATTCCGTGGTCCAACGTGCCCCACATGGTGGTCCAACGTGCCCCGGGTCCGGGGCACGTTGGACCACAAAAAATTTTTTTTTCAAACTCATTTTTCTCCACAACTATAGAAGGTAGATCAACTTGGTCTGGCATAAGGGTAGTGTAGATGTTCAGAAGTCAGTCAGTAAAAAGATTTTTCAAATATTTAGAGAAGTTTTTGATTGATAGCCAAAAAATAAAAAAGCGGTCCAACGTGCCCCGGTCTCCCCTAGTGCTCAGGGCTTCCAATTGCTGGAACCTGAGTTTGAATCCTGCTGCATCACTTGATCTATGTTGCACATCAGTTTCAATCTTCCTTTGGCTCATTGCTGCGTCCTCCTCCTGTAGTAATTAGCCAACCAAGTGCATAAATACCGGATGCAATGTCCAAATAATCCATCCATACATATTGAGATTTTGTTTGTGTTAAAAATAGTGTGACAAACTATGTTCGCTTTGTCAAGCATTCAAAGTTTCATCGCCAACTCCATAGCATCGATGGATGTTAAAGGGGGACCGTCTATGGGGTTCGCTGAGTAAGTAGCCCTCTTGGCTTCCTATTCCTATCACTGTAGCCCGGGTTTGATGTGAATTTCGAGGTAGATCAGGAGTTCCTCCGTGGCCTAATGGTTAAGAGTGCTTGTTTGCACAACCACTGGCTCTGAGGGCATGGGTTCGAATCCCACCCCGGAACTCCATTTAGTCCGAGCCCATGGGACATTAAATGGAGGCGGGTTGTATCCAGTGTTCTATGCTGGGGCAACTGAAAGACCCTGAGCATCCCTGAATTAATAGGGTATGTACCAGACTCACAGTCTTCTCATCTCATCATCATACGGCGATCGCCTGCCTCGATATAGCCCACTAAGGTGCTGCTGAGGCGTAAAACACAAACAAACAAACAAACAAAATCGAGGTAGATCAGCAGTCTTCAAATGATTTCACGAGCTCCCTAAATTTTCTAGTACTAGAAGTTATTTATTTCATGAAAAAAAAGGGCCATTTTAGCAGATAGTGAGAAAAGTGGTGTCCACGGCGTGGTAATTCTTTGATATCTGCACCTATTGACGACGAGATCTCTTCTATGCACAGGCCTCTGTGGATGAAACTTTGCATGATGTCTTTATTGAGTGTGATCTTTTGCTGCACTGTACAAATTTCGCTTCACATTGAGTGCAAGCCCCCTCAACCCCCAACAACCCCTACCCCTCTTTCAGCCATGGAACTTTGGGTGTCTTCCAGTTGAAATTTCTGACAGTGTCTTTAATATTTTCCTCAGGAATCTTAGACTTCGATGAACTCCCTGATGACGACCCCGAAGATGAAGTCTTGAACGAATTGCGGAGGAAGCAACAGGAGTTGAGAGTTCTAAGTCAGCACAATTTGAAGACGACTAAAATGTTGTACGAGGTAGCGAAGAAAGAAATGAAACGACAAGATCTGAGGAGAAGGATGGCGGCTGCCGATGCTGATGTGAGTAGATGATTGATCATTCAAGGTTTTTATTTATAGATTGATTGATGAATGAACACTGAACAGGTATATGTTAAACTGTTCCAGTTTCATGAGGTTATATTCTGTAAAACTAGTTCTATGTTTGTATCTAGCTGATAGCAGAGGGGGTTGCTCACTTGGTCGCGCTCTGGCTTTCTAATCTTTGGTCCCTGGTTTGATTCTCTTGGTGATTGTGTTTAATAGGCCTTTGTGTATCGATGTACTGATTATTTGTGTCTGCATGAATTATCTTGAATTCTTCCAGGTAATGGACGCTTACCGTAAAATCCAGATGGCTCGTCAGAAGAAACGCACTCCCACCAAAAAGGAGAAAGATATGGCGTTGAAAGCAATGCGGGAACGAGAACAAATCGTGAAGCAGATTGAAATAATTGAAGTCAGTTTATAAATCACAGACTATTTCTACACAAAAACTCTGGCTACTATGCTTATAAACAAGGAGATAAAGACACATGGATTATCATTGATATTACAAAGTGCGATAAGTTTTCATAAGCCTTACTTTTGGTTTATGATATCAACAAAATTTATCCAAATATTGGATGATAATTGTCTCATGCAAATTACGATTGTGTAGGACTGGAATTGGGGTATAAGAAAAATGTTTGTACAATTATGTTGTTTTGCATTGAAAGGATACTATTTGTACTGATATGTTCTTTTTCATTAGCTTATGTTTGTGCCAATCACTTCTTTGATTTTCGTATTAGAACATCAAAAAGGCACTGAAGAAAATACACCAGGCCTGTATAGGAATTCATTGACCCGATCAATATTGGTATCCTGGATGTTTTTCTTTATAGTGTATTATTTATTTTGTTCAATGAAATTAGTTGGTATTAATGAATAATTATGAATTCTTTATTTATAATGATGCCAAGATAAAAGTGGTTAATTTATGCATAATTTTTCATATTATGATATACTTATATATCTGTATTATAGCAATAAAATATGAAAATGCACTGGTATTGTCGAAATTAATGCTTGTGGATGAAATATTTCTCGAGACACAGCTTGACTGTTTGATGAAGCCCCGGGGGGGGTACTCACTATGAAAGGGTGTATATAGAGGCTCCGCTGGATGGTTCTGGTTTTTTGGCCTTCCAGGATTAAAATGGTCTTGGTTTTTTAGGAATTCAGATTAATTTGGTTGCCCTTTTTGCACCCCCAACATGTTTGGTACCGTTAGAATCGGCTTGAAAAGACGATCACAATGGTATAAAAATGATAAAGATTAAATTGGTTTTGGATATTTTTACTAAAAGATTAAAATGGTTTGTGGTTTTGGCGTTGGTCTAGGATTAAAATGGTTTTGGTTTTCAAAATCGCCGTGGCGCATCCGTATGCAAAAGTCCGCGAAGTACCCCCCCCGGGGATGAAGCACAGGCAGCCAGCACCTGGACTGACTACAGTCTGTTTGAAATATTTATACTGAATGTCAATTGACTAATACAGGAGTGTGGCCGTGGATGAAGATTGAGATTTTATTGAAAACTACAACTAGGCCTAATGTTTGTGTATAACATAGAACTGAAGTCCGAACGTTAGATCTGATGCTTGAGAACTTATGAGAAGTCCTGGTGGGAAGGACGACTGTTGGCAAATTTTGGGACTTGTGTGATATCTAATTTATATTTCTTCTGTCTCAATGCTACTGGCTCTGTAGCTATTTCATCTTATATGAACAGCTGCCAGAGTTAGACATAATGCTGGGAGTCCACACCAAGGTACTTCTTGTTCCCAATGGTGGAGTCTTTCGCTTGCCTCAGCCAAGAACAGGAGTCCTGAGTCAGGGTACCCACTGATTTTTGGCAAGCTAATTCCCTGTATTTTCAGTGAATTTTCCCTGCTTCATGGACATTTTTCCTGACGTTATTTGGCCTTATGTTGAGTTATCGCCTCTAATCGGTAATCAAAAACTACAACTTTTACAGATTTTACCTAAAATGGAGGTTATTTTCATGCATTAATGCATGTTAAATCAAATTCCCTGTGTTGTCCATGAATTTCAAGCCAAATTGCGGGTGGGGACCGTGTGAGTGCAAGGCACTTCTAGCAGCAGCTGAGACGAGCAATTCTGTCAATCACATGCGATTTAAAGCTGCTAAAGTTTCCAAGGTGGAATTGAAGATTTGAACCTGCACCCTTAAAACTGGCTAAAACATGGGATGCACCTTTCTTTTTGACAAAACTTGTCTTGTGACAGGCAATGACCTTGCAGCTACCTTGAACTGTATCAGTGCAGGGACAGTCTAAACTCCTTGATCAGTGGGAGGCTTACTGCGACTCCCCACTCCAGTGGTGACCAAAGAATTTATAAACCTTTAGATGCACCCATTTCACTGCCCAGCATCTTATTCTAGTGATATATGACATTTCTTAATGCCCTGCTACCTGCAGCAACTCATTTTTGGTAATACAGAGTAATTACCGGACTGAAATGAGACTGCACAGGCCTACAAGCCTTTGAGGTCGGACGCCTCTTTATTTTACTGACTTCTCTGAGACTCTCTCCTTCAGTTAATAGCTGGCTTTCCATTTGACTAAATGCTTTAAGCACAAAATATATTTGAAAATCGAACTAAGCATCACTGGAGTGTCTGTATCGCATACCAAGCCTCCGCCAGAAACAACAATGAGAACATTCAACAACAAAACTTGGTCTTCATTTTGTAAATAATTTATTTCTACAACATTAGAGAGATAAATATACAAATGAATTTTATAACAAAAACATGTCAATAAGCAAATACTTGATTGCATATATATATAGATCATAATAGTTGTCTTTTGACAGCTTACAGTCCAAACAAAAACTGTCATCACCCGCTCTTATTGAAAGTAACATCATTCGTGCAGTCTTGGTATTTATTTATAATTATAAGCCTTTTAAACAAATACTTAATTCATCAACCCGATCATAAGTTCATAACTTGACATACATATATTTTGTTATATATTGGCCACAATCGTAGATCTTTTGAGTAATTTCATGAAAAGATTACTTCAAATAAATACTTCTTTCACAACTATTCCAATTGTAGAGATTTTTTCCTTGTGTTAAATTATTTAAACTGCTCACTGCATTCCTACTTTATATGCCAAAAGCGACATCCAAATTTCACAGGCAAGGTGTCAAAAATCTTTAGAATGAGGTTTATCTTTCCAATGTAATTCAGGTTACATAACAGTGACAGTAATGACTGTCCATTACTCTTAGCTTATAACTATTTTTCCATAATGTTTTCACAGAATGCGAGGAAAGCTCTGAGAATTGGGTGTGTAACACAAATTTTCTTTAACCGAGTCTTGAATAGTATGTCAGAAGTACCTAAAATTGCGCAAAAGTACTGATTTGAAGTCTTGTGAAAATTAAGTGCAAAAAGTTATGAAGATATAGACGACCTAAATGTTTGAAATTGTAGAAAATCTCTTTCATTGAATACCTAATTTAACATGTAGCATAAATTCTTAAACAGCATTTTGACACTACTCGCATACATACTTATTCTATACTTGAAATAAAGCTTCAATTAAGCCATACTCAGCATCACTACACTCGTGCAATTTCAAGCTGATGAAAAAATATATATGTGACAACGTATCAATACAAATAACTTCTTCAGTCATAAATACAATCATAGGTTCACATTTCAAGTTAACAATTAACTGTAACAAACAGTTAAATTCCTAGCAATCAGATTTAGTCTTTTACGCACTAGGGGTTGGCCTATAACAATTGTCATGAGAACTGACATACAGTCAATGGCAAAAGCTAAATGAGTTGACAATGAAAACATAGACGATTGTCTTGACACAAAACACTTCTGGAAACAATCATATATATTCAAGCGATCATTCATTCAAAGTTAAATTTGCTCATAACTTTCTGTTTTTAATTGAGGGTTACCATTGAATCAAAAACGGCGACTCAACAAGACAGATAGAGAGCAAAATATTCTTACTTTAAAATTATTCAACTGTTGGAAATTTTACTTGCACAAAGAAAGCAGCAGTCAGTTCAAGAAACAAGCATGGCAATAATATTGGCGACACAGAACGACTGACAAGGAACATTACATTCACAGTTACACTCACGACAATTTTACGCCATAAATTTGCAGTTACTACCCACCGAGAATGCAAATAATGGGCAAATAAGAAGGCTTTGTGCAAAATGACTATAATAGGCCGTGATAGTGGAACTCTCCTTTTTCCAGCTCTCCTGTGTTGACGAGCAGAATAAAACTATTTCCGGAAACAAGCTGCCATTTTGTACCATTGCCGAGTCAGTGGAGCTGGCATTCCAGGCCCCAGGGCACTTTTAATCCATTGAAAACATTACGGATTTGCATTGCCGAGTCTTAAATGGAATGTTTAGCATGGATTGCCACCATATTCCAGTACTGTCAGGCTGATTAGACTTTGTTACGGACCTTAGAAAACCCGGCTCCAATGTAAATTCCCAGGCTGATGTTTCCGGAAATAGTTTTATTCTGCTCGTCAACACAGGAGAGCTGGAAAAATGAGAGTTCCACTAACGCCCGCTATTCAGAGGCCTATATCCAGTGATATGAGAATTAATGCTCTAAATCAGGACAGACTGGTAGAGACTTCGGAAACAATTAACCCCCGATGAAGGCTACTTCCTTCAATGATACCTTTCTCGCTATTAAACTAGTGTTTTAGTATTGTTCTTGGCTACCATCATCTTTTGCAATCATCAAAAAGTGGTAAAAAACTCTGATCTGATTCCAAAACACATTTACTTGGAGATTGCATTACACAATCAAGTTCGGACACATTATATGAAAGCTACTTTAGTTTTTGGGACATCTACACCAAATACGGTATTGTCCACTTAATAAGAGGCTTCAGCATGTTCAGAATGACGCATCACTCCTGGGAAAGACTACTACAGGGCTTACATGTAACAAAATTACCACAAAATTTTCAAAATACCCAATGACTCAAGACAATAGATTTAACCAATTACACATTTACGACTCGAGGTCAATGACAATGATTTCACTACACCATAACGAGGAGTTCGGCTTTCTGATGAACAGCGGTCGTGATGCAGAGTACAGGGAAGAAACATTTCAGGAGACGAATATTTTTGCATAAATTAGTTATTCACTTATTGGTGCGTGCCAGAATCATGAACATCAGCTGAACATACTGTTGCTCAGTTGTCGCAAATACTTTCGTAATTACAGTGCACAAGAAAATAACCCTTTGGGCTTATTACATTCTCTAAGACAAATATGAACTCTTCAACTCGTACAAGAAAGTTCTTCACCCTATCAAAATATGCAAGAAGCACAAGATTATCAGTTTACAATTTTACAGCATAAACCCATTGGAAGCAGTGAGACGTGTTTTCTAGGTCAACAGTAAAACAACCAGAACAATACTAATCAAGAAATGCTTTTTCCACACCATAATGGCACAGAAAAGTTGAACGGCACATTGAAACAAAATTAAACAATGATAAACAATCAAACAACAAAAACTCAGAACATTTCAAGCGACACAAGATTGGTCATAATATAATGCAGCGAGTTCCTTTCAAAATTCCACATTTGGACCAGAAGTAGAGCAAAAATTAAGATTATTACAGCTTTCTAAATCATTCATTAAATGTCTGAAGCTCATGCACAACAAGCAGGACTCAGATATACGCTAACGTCTACCCCTCTACGGGTTGACGGCTACGACTTACATTTGACTGAAACATTTATCACATCTGTCGTTAATCAATACTTATTCAACCACACCTGATATCTTTTGTAAGAACCGTAACATATCAGTGTGCCAATTTACCCTTCGTAATCACTGTAATATTATCCTTATCCAAGTTATCCATATACAATGATATCCAACCTAACATACTAATAGTCCAGCCAAATTGTCATGGAATCATACTACTATGCTAAGTTCAAAATTTGGATCTCCAGGAGTCCAGATGTTTTGTTAGGACAGCTCAATTTTCAAAGTATATCATTTATAATGTTATTTCTATATATTAGAATTACAGAGTATTCGGCTGCTGTCTGTGTCAGCCCTATCAAAATTTGCACATCAGGAAGAGGAACCTTTTTCTAAATTATTTAATTCTTCAATTGACCTTCGAAGAAAAAACAGAAAGGACTTGCCCAGAAAAGTGTGATGCAACCAAAAATGAAGATACATTGCTGCTTGTGACAATGTCTCTACTGTCATCGTGTCTAATATCAAAAAGTGCTTTTCAAAAGACTTTGGATTTTCCAAATAGCACTATGAGGATATTTGAAAAAGTCAAATATCCTCCAAGACGCTATTTGGATATTTCATCAGACCCTATTTCATAAGATGATATTCCATCTTAAGCTTTGGCTGACCAAATGGAGCTTTAGCAGACCGTATGGAGCTTTGGCAGCTGCCAATTATTCTATGGGTCCTATTTTTGGTTCCAAAATATCCAACAGAGGGGGCTTCAACTTCAGAGGCCCTGGATACATGCTGCACTTCATTTACATTGAAGTGCCCTCTTTTGTTGTAGAAGAGATGGCAGTGCATGACAGCCCAAAGTTCTAACAAATAGTGTCCAAATAGTTCCTAACCATGAGACACTATTTGGTCACTATTTGATGTAGAAGAGATGGCTGTCAATATACTATGACAAAGTTTCTAACATAGCACATTAGAACTTTTGGAAATGTTCAGTAGAAAATGTGGCTTGGTTGCACTTTTTGGATATTTCGTTAGGGATATTGGCAAAGCATGGTGAGGGGAGTAGATATTGTGACAAAGACCTATTTTAGTGTCCGGCATGCAAAAAGCAGCCCGATTTGCAAATCGGGCATGTAGATCTTTCGGCTGTAACAATTGCTGCCCTATGAATAGTGAATACACTTGCGTAAAGCTGCAATCAAGCTTTAATCGAAAGAAAATTTCTGTTTTAAATCTTGCATTTACATATATCTCACTCTTTCAGCAAAACACAAGACAAAATGTCACAAAAATGCCACAAAAAATGTCACAAAAATATTCAATATAACCATATATATATAACAACGAACATCGCACCATGGAAATGTCATTTACAGAGAGTCACAGCACAAATAAAATGAAAGCAAAATATTCAATTGGATTACCATTCAAATACATATATCCATAGTCCATATAATCCAAGGTAGCATACATACAGTTGAGGTCAAATGTATTCATACAGCGAGGGCTGCGGTTTTCAAAGTTATGTGGTATCGTAAAATCAGCCTATTTTGGAATGAAAACACTTCAGATCATTTGTTGTGATTGTTTTTCAACTCATAGCAGTGAAAAAACCAGAATCAAATATGATTTGCATTTGTTAAGAGGCTCTGAATTCAAAATGTCCAAAATTTGGTGGGTCAAAAGAAATCATACACTTGGATTTTTCTCCAATATAAGCAAAATCAGGATTGGTAAACCAACTAAACAATGTAAATTGATGTCAGAAAGTGATGGCTCAATGTCTGATGAGGTTTTTTTAATTTCTGAAGAGCCACAAATTGACTGACCTAGTTTTTCCTGCAGGGTGTGACAAGTTACTTCTCACATACTTCATTTAAAATTTCAAAATATTTTGAAGGGAAAACAAACATGCAGAAAATACATCAAAACAATGGCAATCAAATTCAGAGAGTCTGGGTGCTGATATCATGTGGTATGTGAACAATTTAACAGGCCAATGCCTGCATGTAGATGACCATCGAGGGCACTGCAGCCTATCTGTCACCAGAATCATTGCATAAGTTGGAAATAGATGGGACCTATCTTCAAGACAAGAATGCATTTTGATCAGAAAGGTGGATCACACGCCAAAATTACCAAAGAAGGGAGTTTTGTGGAGAGTTACAGGCATAGTGGACAGTGCTGCGAGCAAGCATTGTTTAACACACTTTGCCTCTACACAGGCTGATGGGCTTCAATGCAGTAAAATGTCACTTAATCCGGTTTCAAGTACAGTCGAGATTCATTACTTATCCCAAAAATCTTTCTCCTACTTCATGAAGTTATTAGAGGTGAAATTGGATGTTTCGTTTTGGTGCATTGTCTCTTCTTTACATTGAGACCTCTTAGAGGCCATGTTGGCAAAATGTCCATTTGTTAGCACTTGTTGACAGCTATGTCCCCTGTGTCCATAATTGTCCACGGAGCTCTTTCATTGCTATTTTAGGTTGTTTGTTACCATACTGACGAAAATTCACTCTTGTCTGACAGACAGCCTCCATCCATTTCCCACATGTACAGTGATTCTGTTGACCAATTTTCCATATACTTTCTCGTGGTGGTTTATATGGTAGATCTTGGTGTGTGAAATTGTTCAGATAATGCATGCAATTTGTTTCCTGACCATTTGAACTCAATTATTCACTTTTCATGTATTTGCCGCATGCTTTTTCCTTTAAATAAGTTTTGAAAAACTGAAATAACATGTGTAAGTGGGTAACTTATCACATCCCCTCAGAAAAAATTAGGTCAGTCAACATTTTGCATTTCAGAAATTATCAAAACATAATCAGGCATTGAGGCATCCATTTCTGACATCAATTTACATTATTTAGTTGGTTTACCAATGCTTATTTAGCATATATTGGAGAAAAATCCCGGTGTATGATTTCTTTTCACCCACCAAATTTTGGACGTTTTGAATTCAGAGCCTCTTAACAACTGCAAATCATATTTGATTCTGGTTTTTTCACTGCCGTGAGTTGAAAAACAATCACAACAAATAATCTGAAGTGTTTTTATTCCAGTATAGGCAGATTTCACGATGCTACATAACTTTGAAAACAGCAGCCCTTGCTGTATGAATACATTTGACCTCAACTGTATAATCCCAAGTACACTGAAGTACGGGTTATGCAAAGGACATCATACAAAGTACATTATACAAAGTACACAGAGTACAAAGACACTGACTTAAAGTCCATCATACAGTCAGCTTTAACAGTCTTTTGTCAGTCTTAAACGTGACGGTAAAAATCGGGAGATGAAAATTGAATATTAGGGACTACTATTCAGCCGCGAAGTCACGGCCGATGTTAAATGATTTAACGATGATCATGTGATTATTCTAAGGTGATTCGATGATCATTTGATATTAGAATGACATCTAATGAATGTATGAATCTATTCCAATGACTTGATGAGCATTTGAGTGTTATCAGCTGATATGGCGAATGTTCGAATGCTTGAGTGTTCTTCGATTTGACCGAATCTTAGAATGAGATGGAGCTTTCCTAATGTTTGTATGATGTTTACAACAACAACAATAATGATGTTTGAAAGAATCATCACTTGACAAAAGCAGTGCATTTAATGCTTCGTAATAATGCTCTGAGCCCGCTTTCATGTTTGGCCTAATCCAACTTAGGAAAACTGCGGACAACTGATGACAGCTCATGATCTCTCCAGGTAACGAAAAATTGTTATCATCTGAGACAACGGTTAGACAAAGCGCACTGTAAAAGTATATATCATAACTTATTATGTTATAATCCAAGCTGGTTCCAAATTATGGCCAGTAAATGTAATAGCAACAAATGGAGGTACAATATAGTTTTGACGTATATGTAAGACGCTATTTGTGAAATGAAGGATGCCTGAAATGAGTGTGAGTACTCTAATGTGGCTGTTTAGACGCTATGTAACACATCTATAATGACTGACGACTGTATGATCCTTGGTTGACTTGAGATTTCTGGATGCCCTGATATGACTTGAGGAATACGAGATAATGGATAATGGGAGACGCCGGATGAGATGCCGGATGAGATGCAATATGATGCCTCCAGACTCGACAGACAATAGGCAGCGTACAACTCGACCACAGTGTCCACTGATGCAATACAAGTGGTCACAGGTTTCTTGAAGATTGTGATAATCCTAATGACTTGAAATGCTTCTAAGTTGATTCCACGTGAAGGAGACGCCTGGATACATGCCTAGATGCATGCCTAGATGCACGGCTGGACGCACGTCTGGATGCATGCCCGGATACACGTCTGGAGGATGCACACCTGGAGAATGCACGCCTGTAGGCTGCACGTCTGGAGGACGCACGCCTGGACACACACTTGGACGTGGATGCAATCCTGGATGCACGCCTAGATGCACGCCTGGATGCACACCTGGAGGATGCACGCCTGGATGCACACCTGGAGGATGCACGCCTGGAGGATGCAAGCCTGGAGGATGCAAGCCTGGAGGATGCACACCTGGAGGATGCACGTGGATGCACGCCTGGATGCATGCCTGATATGCCTGGAGGAAGATGCGTTCAATGTGAGATGACACGGTTGACACTAATGAGAGATGAAACCTCAATGGACAGTCAGAGCGCACAACTCGGCCACTGCGACTGCCATGGTGTTGGTCGGACTTGACGGCTGAGTCTCTTTCTGTCAGCACATGCTTATTGTGACGTTGATTCCCAGATTACCATTGTCTGCGAACAGCTGGGCAATGTTCGTGTCAAACACTAAACAGTCTGAGTTCATGATTGCGGATTGTGCTCCGTCATGTATGCTGCGCGGCGTGGCCTCCCACGTGAGACGGCGGCGGTGGCCATTGAGTTCTAACCTGCAATTCAAGCAAAAGTAGACAACTTAATTTTTGGTAGAATAGTTTCATTGGATCTCTGAGATGTAAACATAAATACATATACATGGCTTTCACGTAAAACCATAGATTAAACGGACATCCAGAGTTTCAGTTTCTGATCAGAAGATGGTCTCATACTGTGTGGCAGAACGTGTCAACGTAACTTAAATCTACAGATCTGTAAGTTACAGTTCATCAAGCCAAATTTAGTAAAGAAGGTTAACAATTTCAATGACAGGCTAATTACGTGCAGGGCTACATTTATCTGCAATATTAATCCTCAATGACATGTTGTAAAACATGGAGCAAAGAACAACAGTGGATTACTAAGAGCTTCAACACTTGGGTGAAGTCATTGAAGGATCATAAATATGAAAGCCACGAGGAGGCATAACCCTATTAACCTACCTATAAGCAAAATTCTCAGCCTGTTTGCTGGTCCCTATGAGCATGACAATGGCGTAAAACTGTTGGATGCCATCGTACTTTTCTTGTTTTTCCAGCACGAGCATGAAGTGGTGGCCGAAACAGGACTGCATCATGACCCAGTCCACTGCTCCCGGCAGGTTGATGTCCGTTGCCAAAAATACTATGTCTTCTCCCTGGAAGTAGCAAATAAATAATTAGAGACGGATGGAAGGATAGTTGGCCATTGGTTGGGGCTTGCGTTCTGTATGTATGCACTTGGTAGGCTTATAAGGACACAGTATGATTGAAACTGCTGTCCAACATGGTTCAGGTGACCCTCTCTTGGCGCCCAGAGCTGGCATCGAGCCTGCGGGGCTGATACCCAACAAGCTCAGAGCGTCACAAAACCAGTGCAGAGATGCTGTGTCATGTTCTAGTTTGATAAAGTTAATTTATAGGGCTTTTGAGTAATTTAAATGTAAATGTGAGGTAAATTGAAGTGTGACATGAAAATTGCAATATTCATACATTAAAATTTGCTACCCTCTGAGCATGAAGAACTGGGAAATATCATAGATATGTAGGAACGTTTTAACACAGCTGCATAAAATCAAATCATGAAAATCGTTCCAATGTTAAAGAAAAGCAGCTATTTCAAACTTAACTCCAATACGATGACTAGTAAAATGTCATTTACTCATCAATGGTTATTATCTGATTTTATAATCTGGGTTTTTTTTCACATGACATTGCACATACCTGTAGTGTGGTGATACTCTTGTGCTGGTGCATCAAGTGAGGCATGACTTGGTCCAGAGATCCCTGCCACTTGCACGACGCCCCCGGACAAGGACACGAATACGGTCTGAAATGAACAGTCAAAATGTATAGGCAGTCCCTTGCAGTTTGAGACACATAAAATAAGATAAACCATATATAATACATCATATTGGAGATACCTCTATCAAAGCCAGCCTCTCGCATTAAATTAATGACAATTTTAATACACACTACAAAGGCTACTTTTAACATCACAAGTCGGGCAATATGTGTCGTTTAAAATCAGCACTTAGGAAAATGTTTACTTTTTGGGATTTCAAGAAAAATACGGCCAACTTCAGGCTTTTTCACAACTCAGACATCAATAGAAGATGGTCTTCATGACAAATGGATACGTAGGCCTACTCAGTTTCCCCATGCTTCCCACCCAGTCCTTTTCAAAACAATTTATCCAATAAACAATTTCAAGATGCACCTGTACTCGCACGTGTCCTCGTGGCTCTGCTTCTCCAGGTGCAACAGGGAGAGCATGCACCCGGAGTTGGAGTATTTGCACGGAAACAGGACCGTGCTGGCCACCTTCTCCATGGCCAGGTTCCGGATGTTCCCTGAAGAAGAAACAGACAAAATACGATTAGTTTGGGGTCTAAATAAAATAAATATAGCAAGTTCAGACACGGCAGACAGTCTGTAGTATGATGAAGAGGACTCGAAATCTGTTATTAGCGTGCCCTGGCATCAAAAGTTAAAACATAATTTATCCAGAAACAGCAAACACACCAGAAAAGCGATAAACTATAAATTTAACTCTTATATTGCAAACTATAGCAAACATTTTACACATACAACAGACTTACAGTTTACGTGAGAAGTGCAGAATGGCATACCATTGAGATTGTTGTTTTTCAGTCTTGAGATTGGCATAGATGTCTTTAACCTTTCAATATCTTCTCCTTGATACTTGGATACAATTTTTAACCCCAAGGGTGAATATCTTATCATTCGAAACCAAATCATATCATAAGATATGAGATTAATGTATAGCGGCAATTGGCCTTTTGTACAACAGTCAATTATGATTGCAAAGTAATGTAATAAATGGAATGGTTTCTTAAGCGAATATTTTGCCTTGAGCAAAGTTCTGCAGATTGGACTAGTCTCTTCATGGGTATGGTATTGTGGTACAGCCCTTTGGAACCCCACATTGAGGTCATTCTCCACGCAGATTAAAGTCAGTACAAAAGAAAGGACTGCAAATCGCAGAGGGATCTTTTGAGAAGTGACCTCGTGGTACAGACATACACTTAGAACCACAAAATTGCTGAGTCTACAATGACTGCCTGTGTAGATCAGCCAGTGTACCTCGGACTAAGATTTCTTCCAAAGTACAATGAGCATGATGAGATCATAGAACAACCTGTCTTTGGATGTGGTCTCTGCGGACACACTCATTGAATTCCAGAACAGAATTTTCAAATTTTAATATATTCTCTGCTAGAATCTACCAACTGACAGTGACATCTTTTGTCTTAAGGATGGCTCTTTTTAACTTATTAACCAATTTGTTGCAATGAAGGCAGAATGGTGAACAAAGCAGAAGGGGATCTAGATCTCGAGAAAAGAAGAACAATCCTATGCCCAGGCCTCAGTGTAGACCAGCCAGTGTACTTCGGACTAAGACTTAGCCAAAGTGTCATTCCCCTCTCCTTCAATGTTCCAAAAGTCCTTGTGTTTTGTGCATTGACATTACGTCCCTCAGAGAAGCTCTCAATGAGGACAGTTATGAGCTGATGAGTCAGATTTAGCTGAATGACATTATATTAGTGTCTGTTCAACTCTGTTGTTGTCCGTGTGTGTAATTGTTCTGTGATTGTTTACATGCTCAACATGACAGTTCATGATGTATGTGTGATGAATGTGTGCAATGACATTATGTCAAATTACCATACAATAGATGTGCAGTCTATTCACAGTACATGTATTGACATAGCAGGAGAGTCATACATTCATTCGGGGTCGAGGCTCTTACAAGTTTGCTAATTCTACAATGCCCTGCGACTTGCAACTTGCCAAGTTTTTCGCACAACGTCAACATGGTCAAGGACTGACGCTGCGAAGATAGACCTCATTTATCATATGTTTATGTTGTATCATATTTGTTGATCAACTATTCCTAATTATCCTTAGTAAAGATAGTATTGAATGGTGTCACTATATCAGGTGGGAAGTCTTCCCAAAATTTAATGACCAAGTCGATTAGCCATGAGGTCAGAACCAAGCTGGCCTCTACTCCTCTGTACTCTGTTGTCAAATAACTGCAAAATTGTGTCAAAAAGACGTTCGGTATTGTATTGGCTTTTATTTGAGCCTTGAGGGGGACCTTAACTGGGAGAAAGCTATCAGTCAATGTTTATTTCTTGTACAGAGGCGGTCTTCATGGAATGAAGTCTCTCAATCTTATTTATCAAGGACTAACAGAGGCAGGGTCAATTAACTGCATTGAGAATCTTCAATTCTTCATAATGATTACACTCCTTGCCTAGAGATATATTGCTTTGACGATTTCACTTTTAATAGCATCTGCAACTAGCAACAGAGCCAAGTGCTGCAACTCAAGCATCACCAACTAGCATCGTGTTCCTTACATCTTCATTTATACAACTGGCATCCCACCGTTCCCACCATCCCGCATCTCCAACTAGAACATGTAGAACCCCAGCATCCCAGGTCATCCCTGCATCGGTTGCAGCAGCTGGCAGCTGATGAAGTCCCAGATCAAATGGAGATCAGGTTGGCTCAGCCTCCCCTCAATTGCTTCCACTCGGACAAGTCAGGGGAATTTTGTGTGGTCAATGGGGACTCTGGGAAATGCAGGCTGGTTCAGAGCGAACTCATTGCACTGCGGAGTACAGATGTGGACTGCAGATCAACCAATGATTGCAGACTGTAGAGGCTTGGCAAATGCAAACCAGCAGAAATTGTGAAAACCATCAGCATGATCAGTAGATTAGGACAAGATCAGTGGTTGATCAATAGCTCCTAACGTTCACTGCACTCAGTAGTTCCTCGGAGACATTCAGTTCACCATTGTTTGGTTTGTGTTTTTCATATATTCATGTACAGAGTAAGGTCAAACCCGATACCACGAAATGAGGCTTGTCAAAATATAAATAGATTATTCCTGCAACTCCACAAAACAGTACCTCTTCTCAAGATTACAGATTATTATAAATATTCACCAAATTTATCACAAATTCAGACAATATTTGGAGTTTAACGCAAAAAGTGTCCTTCAACCCATGCATCTCATATTAAAAAGGAGACCTCAATAATCAATATTGCATGTTTTTCTTTGAAATGCCACAGAACTTTACCCAGAATGAAAATTTAGGCTACATGATGGAATATGACTTGAAGAAACATCCGCATCCAAACCAAGTTTACCAAATAAATACGGTAAGCAGAGCACAGAGATAGACCGCCAAGACCAGAGACCACCAAGAGCAAAGACTACCAGAATTACCAGACCACCAAGACATTGGACCAGAGCCACAATCCAGAGCTAACTGCCCCACATCAACCGCCCCAAGTACACATTGCCCGGAGATTAGGGTAATAACCCTCTTCTATTATGCCCCCCACGGTCTGTAGAGCTAACAGTTCATCTTGGGTTATGTTGGTTAACATGTCTTTATAGAAACTAACATTTATTCTCAGGAGAAAATCAATCTCCAACGAATTTAAATCAGTTTTATCCCAATACAAGTGGAGTTTGATGGTTATGTGATTCCACACCAGTAGATGCTGTACATGCTGTATGTTGGTTGAGAGAAAGATATCTATCTCTCATTATGCTCATAGTATCAGTGTTTGTGCTAGGCAAGTAAAAAGAGTCCTCTCATGAGGCAAGTGTGTAACATGTTGTGGACTCCGCTCTCTCCCATCACATCAATCAACCTCGTGAGGACCCAAACTGGGCTTAGAGGGCTGCACTTACCATATCCATCTGTCTATCTATCATAGTTCTTTTGGCTAACATTTAAACCACAGAAGAGGGGCTATCTCCAATGGAATTACTTCAATTGCAGTATATAAGATTTTGTTAGGTCTTGAATGCTGATCGGACTTGTTCGTAGCTAAAATGTAGTCAGACACATGTAAAGAGTTTCGATCAAGATCCATTATTCCAACAGTGCTCAGTATACACGGAATCTCTCAGATCAAGCTAACAATTTAATTTGATGTATACAGCAGCTGGATAACCCAGTTGGCAATTCTTTTAGGCCCCCCACAACCATATTTCCAACTCCAGCTAAAGTTTTTTCTCCAATTTCAAGTTGAAGCTTATTCCACACATTTTCTAAACATTATGACAGAACAGATGGGCCCAATTTCTTTTATTTGGTTGTAGTATGGATAAAATCTGGCAAAAGTTATATAACCAAAGCATGACTCATACGATTGTTTAGGAATGTTTACAAACTGGAATAACTGCAGAGAAAGAATAGGAGTCTTGATCATTTTGTTTCCAAGGCTTTATTTTAAACTTTTTTTTTTCCAGAAGATCTTTCTTATAAACGATTATATGGAGAAAAGCTGGATTGAGACTATTTTTAACAAATCATTTCAAGAAATATTGCAAGCTGCATACCAAATATCTAAGGAGTAAGGATACTGTACATCACCTTGTGAGACTATTCAAACTTCGACCAGTATAAATACACAAATGGTAAAGCAAGCAAAAAGTCCAGAAATTTTGTGAGATGGTAGTCTACCGCCAATAGACCAAATGACTGTCAAACAGGAGAGGGATTACCCTGGTAGTTGGTTTCGGCTCATTCTCCGACTTGAATATTTCAATTCATAATTCATTACAGAACACAATATATTAACACAATGCGAAGACCTTTGCTCCTAATCATCAATTAAACAGCACTGTCACTTCTGTCACTATAGAGTCACTATAGAGTCACTTCATTTGTTTCTATTGTTACCAACTTTAATTCAACATTAACAGAGAACCATTGTTTTAAATATATGCCCTCAAAAAGTAATTTTCTCTGTTCTAATTATTCCATCCACTTGCGTTGAACTGATTTGCATTAAATCCATCATAATGCAGATTTCAGCAAGTTTTTTTATATCTGGATACAAAATATTAATAGCTCTAGACAATACAATTGGTTCAGACAACACAATTAATTCAATGGGGTTTTTGTACTTCCTTATCAAAACATCGAATGAGATCTAATATTCATAACATACAATTGAGAGTCTCAGAGAAGGAATGTCGATGTGGGATTCATTCAATTTTGCCTCTCTTTTTTCTTGCAAGAACTCAATCAAAATATGTATATGCAAATCTAAACAAAAGATTCACTCACATATTTCTGAAGAAAATCTATTTTTCGTCACTCTAAGAAATATGGAAGTGACACAGTTTGAAGAATACTTCAGTTTAGGCCAGTACATTATTATGTGTGTGATGTGTCAAAACTGTGATAAATGTAAATGTAACAGGTTTAACGTCTGCGGTCCTCCTATGAGCTCACCCGACTGTACAATTACATCCTTGGCAGGCCTGATCAAGCTTGAATCTTTCTCAGCTCCCTGGGGAGCATACACTAGTGTGCAGCGAATTTCACGGGCTCCTTAGTAAAGCATTCCACAATTGCCTTGACAGCCTGTTGCCAAGTACCCATTTGCACCTGGGTTGGAGGATCTGCTTAGTTCCTCCATGCCTTGATCGGGGTTTGAACTCGCAACCACGGGCGTAGCAGTCGAAGACCTTATGCACTAGACCATGATATCCACATACGGAGTCAAAGAGGATTCAAACCAGATCCCTAAGAGCAACACTGGTTTCTGGTGCAGACACTATACCCATTAGGCCACCAGAGACCAGACGCATTATCCACACATCTCTCTATCTACAATTATCTATCTCTCTGTCTATCTATCCCTCTACCATCCTTCTTTTGCACTGGTAATATAGCATGTCGATAACAACAGTTATTGACCTAGTTCGCCACAAATAGCCAATCCCGCATCCCTGGATCTAAGTATTGGGTTCATCAAGGACTTGGTTTTGGTTCTCTCAAGAATTACCAGGTGTCCTGAATATACAAGGGTCCTGGAAAAGGGTTTCGATGTTTTATGGGTAACAACATGAAGTGGAGAACTCTAACAAGTAAACCGTTGGGGCGAGGCGTTCTCATTGGGGAGAAATCAGAGATTGTACAAATGAAATACCAACTACAAGTAAACAGCAATTTTAGAATGGCATGGATGAATCAAATTTGTTTTTGAAGGACTGACTCCCAACCAGTAAATGGTCCAAAAACTGAAAAGATGGGAGTTATGCATTTCCCATATATATCTATCTAAGATAGCATCTATCTGTCCATTTATCTGTCTGTATTTTATGCAGGTAGGTATGTGTAAAAACCAATTGGTCTGGAATTTATCTACCGGTCTATAACCAAATGTCGTGGATAGGAGATATCTAAAAGATTCTTTTTATGCGAAACTCTGATATCCTCGGATCTGCCAAACAGACAAACGTCTTGAAATCATTACCAGAGTCATTTGCAGAGGAGTAATTCAATTGCCATATAAAAGTGCCAGAAAATATTGGCAAAAACAATTGCATGCTAAAACAAAGACGGGAGATAAAACGCTATTGCTAAAGACTCAATTCTCAGGGTACCACTTTAGCTTTTACACAAATGGGGTTCATTCATGATGCTATCACCTAAACAACGATTACCACATATATATCCCATGACAGTTGCCACAGTAACACAATTGATGGTTGCCATGGAAACAGAATTGCCATTATCGCAGAAACTCATTACACACGTGATGAGCATCCCTTCACTTCATCTCTCTGGGCTGCTACATAGAGTGAGTGGGTCACAAAAAGGAAGACAAATGGACTAGGAAGAGTTGTAGGATTGCAGATTGCAGATTGTGGAGAGGTTAAAATAATCTTAAAGGATGATACTTTCAGATCTCAATTAACATTCTACATCAATGATACTGCAATAATTGCAATTCTGTTTCCAAGGGTACCATCAATTGTGTTACTGTGACAACTGTCAAGGGAAATAAGTTTTATTTTTATAAAAGGCCCCAGCCTGATAAACTTTGGCTTTTCCTGAGCCTCATTATAAATATACAAACTAAGAAAATTGTTTTAATTTTATCCGACTTTAGACATATTCATTTCATATGATTTTGAAAGTTTATAAAAAAATAACACAATATAATACTATCGGATTCACCATCCTAGAAACGTTAACGAAAGACATTTGAGGTGAAATCAAGTCATTCAGATATTGATCATCCGCACTTATTGAGAATTGAACAATCCTGTCTCTATTTTCATCCTTGCATTCAAATTGGGATCACCAAGACAAATAGAGATGCCTGTATTGTATCGATCAAACAGGATTGAAATTGATTGGAAACTGCAATAACAACACGGCTCTCAGATTGGTTGTTGTTGTAATTTCAAGTTGTCAATCATTTTGAGGTTATCAGAATGTAGATGGTAGACTGGCCAATGACTGGGGCTTTATGTCCTATATTTACACACTCAGGTGGCCTCGTTAGGACAAAGAGGACACAGAAATGAGACAAAGATTTATCATAGTTTATTTAGCAAGATAATGCTGTCAAACATAGGTCCAGGTGCCCAGGCAATAGCTGGAATCGAACTCAGAACCAGCAATCAGATGTCCCAAGAGTTACCAACTGTGCCAACTCCTCTTCCCAGAGATTATCAGAACAAGAAAACTGCAAGATCTAGTCTTAAACTTGTGTATACTATCTGTAATAATTTTCCTCAATAATAACAGTGTTTATCAATACCATTCTAGCAGTTCTACCACATACAATTTTGAAAAGATATATTCAATATTTACAACATTCCCTAAGTAAGATATGGCTTTGCCTGTGTCAGCATTTTCAAATTTTGAGTAATGGTCTTAGACAGGCTTTTCTTTATAGTTTACATTCCACTACACTTTGTATTGCTATAGAGCTGAAAATTGAAATATATTACTTCCATAAGGCCAACATTTTAGTGGCTATCACAGAAATGGGACAATCATTAATAAACTTCTAAATATAAACTGATTACCTATTTTATCAAAATAATCATTTTACACATGACATGATGAATAATCAAACACAACATATAAAGTTATTGACAAATTTGAGAAAATCAATCAACAAAACAGCTGATTCTTATCAATCAGCTATTTATAAAGGCCTATAGTATAGAATATGTACCTGTCTATCCAGTTTTATCCAATACAAATATTTTATATTTTCGATTAATCTATTGGTGTTCAGTAAGTTGGAGTCATATTTTTCAATCTGTCAGTTACAAAAATTCATGGTTCATTAAATAAATGAAACCAAAGCACTACTGCACATCAATACTATACATAGATGTACAAGATATATCTAATCTTATCCCTTAATCACTTGATTCATTTCCTATTAAACTTACCCATTTTCTTGGCGAAAGGTATCCGCAAGTGGCTACCAAGCCGCCCAGCACATGCGATCAAGTTCATGGTCTAATCCGAAAAGAGCAAGATGAATTATACACTTCATCGAGATGTTACATGATGACACTTCATCAAAACTTCCTGGTGATGTATCTAATTTTGATGAGATGAAATATTCCATACATACATCACATGCATATGCTGCGCTTGAAGCAAAGTTCAGAGAGCCGAAACTGAAAGTATTTCGAGGTAATCTAAGCTGGTCCTGTGTCACATCACAAAAATTATTGAATAAATATTGTTTTCAGTTGATGACGGGTACTAATCAAAGTAATCATGATGATCACAAAAAATGTTTGAAATATCAGAAGTACACTCTGCCACAATCCAAATGGATGTCCGATTGTCATTTCTTCAACGCTAGACAATTAATTTTTTTTCCAGAATTTTGAGGTCTTGTGAGATGTCCCATGACAAAACTTTGAAAAGCACCATGACAGATCAACCTTTGGGGCTAAGAATGTCCCGAGATATTCTTAGCTTTTTAGTGTCCTCTTTAAACTTTCCATATATATATCGACTGAATCGGAATGCCCATGAAAATCAATGTTTGAAATCGCTGTTGCGATCCAGATCTCCATAACATGTATGATGAACAAATGGAAGGCAGTAGTCTGCAGCTACTGCAATTTGCAATTGGTATCCAAAATCCTGCAGTAGGTATATAGTTGAATAGAGCCAGCTTCAAAAGACAGAATTATTCCATGCAAATATGTAGCAGGCACATCCTAAATCCTTAAGTAAATGTGAACTGATGCTGTACACAATCAGAATTGTATGTAATTTGTATCCTCCAGCATTCCAATTGTTGTTTTTCACAGATCTATGAAAACTCAATACGAGTTATACTCATTGAATTCTATATGTACATTGTACACATATATATCTCTCTCTCAATAAGAAGACGAAGTCCTTCAAGTCCTTGGGTAGGTCCCAACAGTATTACAGCCCCTTGGCATGGTGAGTAATGCTCCTAAGTATCTCCTAAGTATCTCCTAAGCAACTTCTATTAGTCCCTAAGTAATTAGCCAATTGCGGAGTGTTTCTGCGTATGACTTGTTTCTTTGGCAGGGAATTAATAAAGCAGTCTTAGTGGTAAGACCACAGATAGCATCTTTTTGTCCATTTGTTATGACTCAAACAAAGACATAGCTATAAGATAAACTTAGGTCTTCTGTTTCTTCTTCAGTTTTTTTCTGAATTTCAATTCTCCTGTACTACTGTATGTGACATTGATGTCCTTTAGGTCGTTCGGAACTTAAAATTCCTCGTATCATGATGAGGAAGATACCATGAAATGACAAAGTGTGTGACTGTTTTTAAGAAGCCAAGATTAAAATTACATTTGATTTTTTTTTTTTATTAAGAATTTATGTTAATTAGATAATGTCATAGGTTCAAATTTAACCCACCAACCAAAATGTGTCACTTGTGTGTGCATTGCAGTATGCATATATAGTATGTATAATTGTATATATATGCATATAGCGGAAATTTGATGATTTTGTTCCAGAATTATTTGGTGAGAGGCTTGTTCTTCGAATGACCCAATAGCTCATGATGATTAGGTTAAAATAGGCTATTTTTTGATAGCATCATACTGACATTATGAAACTGTAAAATATTTTAGATAGTGCAAGAGCACAGTTGTCCAATGCCATTACACACTCGAAAGCCTGTTCATTCCTATAGTCCCAATTGTGACAATATCAAAAAGACAGCAGAGTAAATCCATGTTTACATGTTGGTAATCCAGTTAGTGATAGGCAGTGCCAGTAGGCATCATTATCCAAGTTTGGGGCATGCTCTAGTCTTCTGGTAGTAAAATTATCTAGATTCCATGAATTTCCATCAAGAGAGGGAACACATCTCCAAAAACTCCATACTGATAGCATTGTCATCCTAGTTTGGGATATAGACAAAAGGTGGAATTATCCAAATACTCCATGAACATGACGAAAAAAGATTATCACTGATTAAGTTTCGAAAAAATCAACTCTGACCGGAAAATCTAGCCAATCTTCCGATTACTTCGAAAAATCCAAGATACACGAAAAGTTGGAAAACATTAGGGTTGTAACAGCACTGTTACAACAACAGTACAGTACAACAGCCCAGAATCTGAGATAGTTGGATGAACTTGGATCTTGATCCGCTCACAGCTGTATGCTCATACAGGCTGAGCAGTTGCATCCTTCAGAGTAGTGAGTATACTGACCCCCATCACTGGGCCATCAGCATCACTTCTTGGCTGCTGCTGCTGCTGCTGCAGTTGGTGATGTGGGTGGTGATGCTGGAGCATTGATGCTGGATACATCCATCTGTTGTGTTGACCTCTGAGACATTTTACATGTTCTAGGCACAATGGCAATGTACTCCCGAGGCTACGGAGGCTTGTGGTTACTGGTGTGGGGTTTGAATAATTGAATTGTCTGATGCATTCAGTATTTTAAAATTCATGCTGCTGATACGGTCGTAGGGCTTGGCGATATTAGAAAAGTTTGTGATGTGCGATGTCAATAGGAGATATCTGTGCGATATTGATATTTTTGCGATATCTTGCTGAGCCCTATACGGCAGCGGATAGTCGCCGGATATTTGGAGAGTCCCGTTGAAGGTACCCAGTTGATGGATTCTATCGGATTAATCTTGATGATGAAATGTTCTCTGCATTTGTTTTCAGTGCTTTTGCAGTGGACTGTCTGTTTTAACACTGTTTAATGAATTTATAAACAGCCTGATAGGATGGACGGTGATATCTTCAGGGGAGAGTAAGTCCAGGTGACAGCACATGCTAGCTTTATATGTAACACTTGAACAGATGCAGGGCGCAATCAATTGAAGTCCAAGAGTAAATCCTTCTCTGTAGGCTCCGTCTTATGTAGTAAAGTTACCAACACTACCAAGATGCACCCTATCACAAACCCCCCACAGTCTTATACACACTGCAGATAAAGCAAATACAGCAACTGATTTTATCAGTTGATCTATCTCCTAAGCACCAGCTGTTATTGCTGTATATGTAGCTCTGTATCTTGAGGAGTTTTGTATCTCAGGACACAGGCACAAGCCTCATAGTCTAGTCTTACTTGTCACTGGTGTATAGTCAAAGGTAACATGCTCTGACTGAAAACGCAAACTTTTTACAACAGTTTTATGGCACCGAGGTGACGAATATTGCACGAAAGCGCAGTATTTAGACAGAGGCTGATTAAAACACACAGTATTCAGAAAATGGCTGATTAAAACCGCCATCCAACAAACGTCCATGTGACTCAGCCAGAGAGGAACTGTACCTGGGATCCAGCGTTTCAAAGCCAACAACATTACCAAGTACTATTAACTGAGCTAATCCCTCCCTTTTACAATGGAGAAGTGAGAATGGCGACACAAACATAATCCTGACCAAGTTGGGGTAACCAGTAGCACAGCCCTCAAAGCATAGAAGCATGGAGAACTTGAGATAGTACACCTCTTGTAGTAATCACACAGTTCTGAACTCTACAGTTCACAGGGTCACAGGTTCAAACCTGGGCCTACAAACATGATAACATGATAACCCTCAGGCTACCAGGTAGGGCCATAAACTACATGGCATACTAGTGAGGTTAGCATTGGTAAATGTGTGTGGTTTCATTGCCACCTCTTATCATGTTATCTAACATATCACTGATCAAGGGAGTTTAACATTATTTACATGGTTATTGGTGAATATTATCAACTTCCAGCCTCAAGGATATGATTGCATTGGAATGCATTCCATTACATGAGACCTGCATAGATATTTTCAATGCTCTTCTGCTGTATTTTACAAAAGTTTGCCCAACTCAGCTTTCACTTAATGCCAATGCTTCAACCTTCAACAACTTACAACAACATTAAACAAGGAAAACTTGACAAAGCTTGAAATTGTTTGACAAAGGTCGCCATATCGATTGCACATTCATCAAAAATGCATCAAAATTCAATAATCAATGACCCAAAAGCAAACTATTTATTTCCGTAAATAAAACCCAGCTGGCTCAGCTAATTTACTTTATCAATCGACAGAACTGAGTCTGTTTTCAGAAATTAGTTTTCACATTTGGCCATCTAAACTTCTCAGGTTCTCAATACTGACAGTCCAGGGTTGGCAGAAAAAACCCACCCCCCGGGTTTAACCCGGATTAAACCCGGGTTAAACCCGGACCGGGCAAAATGGTATTTTTCCAAAAAGTGGTTAAATCCAGGTAAAATGACAAATTGTCTTGCAATTTGCATGATAAAAAGCAGAAGAAACTGGGAGGAAAGAAGCTGAAATAACATAAACATCAAACAAATCTATTATCTTTGTCATTTTACCACTGTGGCACCTATCAGTCAACAATGTAGTTGATGAATTCACCCCAAGTAGCCTTGTACCAAATGTTAAAAAGTTAACCCAATTTTAATTTAATACGTCTACAGATTATTGCATTAAATGCAAAATGTCTAGACTTCTGTCATGTCTAAAAGTGTCAATAGACAATCAAAATGTTCAACACAACATGTAAACAAGAACTAATGATAATTTGGTCTTGTTAATTCACATGTATAATTCAAGCTCCTGTTCACCTCTGAGATATCTGTAGCATGACATCAAATTGCTACTTTTTCCAGTCCTAACATTGTTCTCCTAACTTGCACTTCAGCAAAGCCGTCAGTGAATGAACCAGAAACACCCTCAAAGTTGGCCTAGAACAGGCCTTTAATATGACACTTGTTCCGCAAATGAAGTTCATTTTGCCGGCATGAGCAATTCCATAAATAGTGACTTACAGTTATGATTCATACAGACGGAGTATCTTCAACAGCTCTAAAAATGATTGTTGTTACGCTTATGGAGAACCAATAGTTACTTATGGCTAGTTCTCACGGAGACGTAACAGAGGGTTCTTGTCGCGTCGCTTCTTGCTTTTCCAGGAAAGAGGGAGGTTTTTTACCTACATTCAACAATTCGGCGACGATATTTTCGTCTACGACGCTTCTTAAACTTCCTCGCCAAAGTTCCTAGAAGTCACATGACCTTATAGTGAAGCAAGAACTTGCTTCACGAAAGATTCAACCTGTTGAATCTTTACGAAGGAAGAAGCCACGATGCAAAAGACCTGAAAGACCCCAAAATGATTGGGCGAAGTTAGAGACAGCTTGGGCGAAGTTAGAGGCAGGTTGGGCGAAGTTAGAGACAGGTTGGGCGAGGCTACTTATCATTGAGTCAATGGAACTTCGGCGAAAAAAGACAACAACTCGCCGACACAAACAGGCTGTTGAAACGCCGAAACAGCTACTTGCTTGGCCGTAACAGGTATTTGCTTGGGCGTAATTGAACATTAGGACGAAGTAAGAGGATGCTAGGGCGAAGAAAGAGCATGCTAGGGCGAAGAAAGAGATCCTTGGGCGAATCTAGTTTAACATTGAAGCAATGGAACTGCGTCGAGGCTCTGACAACTAGCCGACACAAGTCTCTTCTTGCCTCGTCCGTAATTACGAACGATTCGGCATAAAAAACGAGTGCCTCGTCGTCCTAGGATCAATCTACGACGATGAATAATCTTTAATTGATTATATAATTGTCCAAAAATGGCTTGAAACGCCGAAATTTGGCGAAAATGAAGTTCCTGGCACCTCTACAACTTCGCCGTCACTTAACCACTCTCGTGAGACACTGGCATTAGTGATAATAAACAATAAAAGAGTATCCAACGAAATTAAAAAACATTCTTTCAATCAATGATGAGCTGGCCACATCACTAGTTTGCAGAATTCAGATTTTTGGATTAAAAAGTGAGAAATACAAATCTATAGTCATCTCTGCTGTGTGTGTAGGCCTAATATTGAATGGACGAAGACAGACTAATGTTGCTCAGAGGTGACAAGTGGATTTTGGAAGATGTAGCGAATGTTCAAATCAATAAAAACTGCTTTTTTACCCGGATTTTGGGAAAAAACCCTGGTTTAAACCGGGTTTTGACCGGCGGGCTGGGCAAAATGAATAAAACCGGTTTTTTTCCAACCTTGATTGACACTCAGGTTTTTGTAGACAATAGTTCAATATCAAAAACAATACAAAAATGTAATATCCAAGCCATAATCGACTGGTCTAAAGTCAGACAATATGTGAATATCAATAAAGGGAGAATATGAAAATCATAAAACAACACTTGTCTTTCAAAGTTAATAGAATTCAGGGTTCTAGGCATCCTCTCTCTAGCTTGGCATTGCCTTCAATACAAAATCAAACAGCGTGCTACTGCTACAGTAACAGACAACCCCAACATACAAGTGGATCCAGATCATTATCAAGGATCAATTACTGCTCTAGAAACAGCAGTCTGGCCAAGTCCACAAGCTAATAAACACAGTGTATACACAGACTGTACACAAAGCAAGCGGATAGGTAAAGGTTTACTGAGAATGCACACAATTCGAAGCTTTCCTTGAACGATTCTTGTGTTTCCTTGTCTGCAGAAATAAAGATTATGTGAGTAGAACAATAGATACAAACAGAATGACACACAAAGATGATAGGTAGAAAGATAGACCAGAAGACTGATCGATAGATGGATGGATGATTGGAGCTTTACGTCTTTTGCTTATGCACTTGGTTGGCTAATTTGGACAGGAGTAGGACGTGGCACTGAGGCGAAGAATGATTTAAAGTTCTATCCAACATAGGTGCAGGTGACCCGGCAAGAACTGGATTCCAACCCTGGACCCAGCGATTGGCAAGCACAGCGCCACTGAGCTAACCCTCCCCCCCCCCCCAGAGATAGACAGACAGATAGACAGAAAGAGAGATTGATGGATGCATGGTTATGGCTTTACATCCTGCAAGTATGTATATATGCTATACAACAAAATATACGAACATGTTTCTCTTATGTTTCATTGAATGACATTAGCTTAGAACTTAAAAGCCCCTATGATAAGGCCATGACGAGGACACAGCGACGAGGAAAGGATGGTAGAAACTTGAAACTGCCTCCGAACATCCCAAGGGACAATTCCAGTGACTGCATTCAAACTCGGTACTCAGCAATTGGCAGTCCAGTGTAGGGATGTTCCGATACCAATACCAGTATCAGTGGTATCGGCACCCAAAAAGCAGAATCTGTATCGGAGGCACTGCTGAGTGACTGCTCCATATTTAAACAAAGGTATCGGTATCGGATACCTGTGGTATCGGTAACAAAATATCAGTATTGGTATCGGATCGAAGTGAAAAAGTAGTATTGGTGCATCCCTAGTCCAGCGTGCTACCAACTGAGCTATCCCCCTCCAAACACATTTCATGGATATAGCTTTCAAAGAAGAGCACCATTTCTGTCGAAGAAATTCTCCTTTTCCTTTAAGGTAATTCAACAACTATTAACAACTCTCGGCTTCGTATCACTCTTACCCTCTTCGCACCAATTTCAGAATAACCACAAGTCATTGAAGTCAGAACAACCAAATTGTTTGTCAATTAGTAGGTTTTCATGATGCCATTGTGTATTGTGCTTTAGAACAGTGTATGAGCCTCCAGGCTCTTTTCTATGTATTCACGCCATTTTAGCAACATCATGTATCATTATGGGATGATAGTAAATATTACAGTGCTAATGAATGTGTAAAGTAATCAGTAATCACTAGTTTATCAGTTCTAAACTTCAACCAGAAGTCACTTTTTTGAACCCGCGTCCTGAAGTGCCATTGGATTCAGTCAAACACTCAAACCATTTGGCAATTGGTATTTCAAAATACAAAACACCACACTCAATTGATTATTTTCAATAATGTTGGTAAGTAACTCTGTCCCGACTTGGTTGAAGTAACGAACATTTCATGACAACTCTGCCCATCAACTGGGCTAAGAGCTACAAACTAATTATATAAACAGACTAAGTATAGGTCTCTTTCGAGTATTGTTTACACAAATAGCTTTTGTGGATGCTCAGTACAGCAAAAGAAATGCAGACAATAACTACCTTATCAATTGATAAACAATGCCAATATTTTAACTAAGTATTTCACGAGGGTGTTCAAGTAAGAGGACTCTATTGGTTCTGGTCTTTAGAGTCACAATCAATATAAGCCCTGGGTTTTGAAACTTTATCCTAACTCCACTACCAACTAGTGGGAAAGCTCAACCAAAACTACTTCAACAGTACGCTTTTCTTTCTTGTGCACCACTCTAGTCTATGATCAAGTGAATACGGTACTGGGTAGACAAAATGAACACTGTGTGCTGAGATGGAACTTATTCTTTTTGTTTATAAAAACTGTCTAAGAAGAAACAGGAAAGCACAGAAAAAGCAGAGAAAGAGAAGAGAAAGAGTAGAAAGAATGTCTTGGCACAAAGTCCCGAAAGATATGAAGAGCACAAAGAAGCAATGTGTGGCCAAGTGGCAGCCAAACGCAGCCAAGCCGCAGCCAAGACGCAGCCAAGATGGGCCAAGAGCTCCTGGCGAAGTCATACAAAGTTGTCTTATCTTCTCTTGGACTCAAAGACATGTCATTTAGGAGCATTGTTAGATCTTGACGTTATCTTCTTTTTTTTTGCTCCTTCGATAGTTATTGAAGATCACAAGTCGTAGATGACTCAATGACTGGATGAAGACTCATTGAGAGTCAAAAATATTACACTAAAGATGGTGCCTCATCTCTCATTGGAGAGTGGACGAGTCGGCGACAACTTTCATTCCGTGAAGATTCCACAAATAGTTCTTCATTCTCCTTTGATCTTTCTTGATCTGTCTTGATCTTTCGGAGTCATTAACCATCCTCTTCACATCTCTTCATCACCTCCAGAGCTTCCGCAACTACTTCAGATATCTAAAATAGTTATCTCTTCTGCAGGCAGTTCTGTGCACTTCTCTCCTATCAATAGCTTGTTGACTCAACTTGGTAGGCCTGCCTTCTCACCAGAGAAGAAGTTGAAATACTTTTGATAACACAGCATGGTTCAGCTTCTTTGTAATGTGTACAGAACAAGAGGTCAATATTATCGCAAGTTGCAGCGGTGATTCATTCTGGAATCACTTTTGGTCAGATATCTGGATGTTGGGTTCTCTGGGCCAGGAATCGAACTCAGGTCCCAAATGTTAGCATCTCAGTGTACTATCCCTTTTCCCAGGCCTGACAAAAAACAACTGAACAAGTGCGAGATGAGGGGGGGGGGGCGACAATATTTGACTAAACACTGCTGGAAGTACTTTAAAAAATCTTTACTTAGTCCACATGCAACTTTGAGCCAGTTCTCAGCATCTTCTGGACACTGACAAAGTCTGACATGATCTAGTGAGTGAGTGAGTTTGTGTTTTACGCCCCCAGCACAGATGTGACCGTATGGGCTATTTAGAGGAAACTGACAGCATCTAAGCCATCAAAAATTGCACCAAAAAAAAAAAACAACAATTTTATTCAAAATTCAACTTGAAACCTATCACACCACGGCCTGTCAAGCAGTGCCTACACATAGCTGACTGGCTTACGAGTCAGTTTGGATTGCTACACAATCACAGAGTAATGCCAGCTCCAGAAAAAGCTATCTGGCAGAGAAATTGTCTTTCCGTTTGATAAGCAAATTGCTTCAAGCTTGTTTCTGCCAGCAAATAATGGCTCCGATTGCGGCTGACTAATCTCACAGACTTGTTAGTTCAACTACAGCGGAGTTGTGCTGCACTAGCAACTAAGCTGCAACTTCCACGATCTAGTAGTTTTGTTCACTCAAAGTTACACAATGTGGACAGAGCTAAACTGTTTCTATTGTTTCAGACAACAGCTCTTCATTCACAACTTCTAAGTAACTGTACAATAAGATGGTAATAAAGTGGTAAGTATTTTTATATTTAAAGATAGGCCTTTAAAGAAACAAAGTCACATTATTATAACATGAATCTCAAGTCAGGTCCAGCGCTACAGTCCCGCCTGCCAATTTAACTGCAAGGAGTTGAGAAAGGCTTATGCCTGAACAGTTTTGGAAAGATTGACAAAAGAAACACCTCTGATAACACATTTTTGCAGAGAGTCTTTCATACAACAACGAACAAGTGAATCCAGATCATTGTCAAGAATCAATCAATCACTGTTTATCATCAATCTTGCCAAATATCCAGTATGATTATGCCAAATACCAGTTACTCAGAAGTCTAACACACACCATTGAGACAGTGAGAGTATGCTAATTGCATCACAAAACTACACCCTGAGGCAAAAGTATGTTTGTAGTAGGACAGTTAAGATGCTTAACAAGCCAGGTGGGTGTATGTATTGACCCAGGTGTAGGGAGAATTCACTGAGAATGCAGAATAACTGAGTCTTCATATTCCACCTCTGGCAAGGTGCTCTTTGAATTGCCTGCGGTGTACTGGAATTCTTTTTGTAATTGTACTCCGCATAAACATGATAAATGCAATGTAATATTAATAATAACAGCCTTTAAACAGCAAAATCTGTTGACAATTTTAACTGTTATAATATTTATGTAAGATTTACATGATGGAGAATTTACAAAGTAATTTTGTTTTGAAACAAAAACATCAAGTATGAAGGATATTGATAATCATCAAATTGTTTCAAATTCAACGATGTTCAATTAGTTGTTGAATACGGACATTGAAATTCGAGACAATTGAGCGTATGTAATACTATTACATATAGCAGTAGCATGATATGATATGATATGATACGGAAGATATCCATAGAATCTAGCAGAGTCAAATAACAGCCGATATCATTAAATTATTAAACACTATTTCCTTGCCAAAACTGTCTCTAATCTGAGCAGTTAGCATGACATTTTAATAAGATTAGAGCTATGATATTTCAATAAACAAGGTAAAGCTTATTGAACCTGACTTGACACTCAGCCAAGGTCCTTTTGAGAGATGTCTCCAATTTATAAGAATACCAAGGATTAAATTGAATAGTAGATATCATTTGTGCTGGGAAACGGTGAAGTAGAGAAATTAATTCAATTAGAGGATACCTATTGAATGACCTCAATAGAATAAAACATGGGAACAATTAATCCATAATGTCATGGGGTTTTTTGGGATGGAAAAACCTGAATGTTTGGTGGGGCACTGATCAGCTGATGATCTTCGAAAAACCTGCTGGATAGCAGAAACTTCATCATAATATCATTTACACTACTGACACAATAATAAATGTGTAGGTATGGACTATCTGAAAATTTCTTTCTATTAAACATTTCTAAAATTTGCAGAACTTCCTCCTCTGACAATGTCTAATTGAGATACAGCCTGCAAACGTTCACACTGGAGTAGGAGAATCCAAAATATATAAATATGAAAACTGTTTAAACATCATAATTAACAACAACAAGCACAGACGTAAGTTGCATAGCATACACATGATATATATTCACTTGGGGCTAAGAAGGGATTATGCTAAATGGTGTGGAAAATCTGACTTGCAGTCACAAAAAGTTGAAAAAAAATCTTGTTTTTGTCCAAAACTGAATATCCTCTCTCTTCTGACTTTTTTCATAAATGTTTTCTCAATTGGACATTCAGCCAGAACATTCCCATGGGCATTAATACACATTCCATGATCAGGTCAACTTTGTTTTTCTTTCATTTTTTAAGTTTTGGAGTAATTTCCAGCATTTTCAGTTAGATACAAAATGTATTCTAGTAATACAGTGAATGTGGAATGATTCGAACAATTGACATTTTACAATTCCATTAGTCAAAAAAACAAAATTCATAATATCAGTATCGAAACTACACTTCTAACAGATAATGGGCACAGAAAATTCCCCGTACAGACTACGAAAGCATATTATGTCAGTTTAAGATAATGGTTCATAGTACTTTGTGTCTAAAATTAATTATAAGATATCATAGACTTATTCTTAAAATATAAGCGGAATTTCTTGTGCATGCACTACAAAGCCCTATTCATATCCTTTTTCCTTTAATACACAGCCTTATTTCTATTACAGCCTTGAAGAATTTAAGACACTTCGCACACTAACAAAAAATATACAAGGCTCAATTGTACCCAAAATATTTAAAGGGCCATTTGGGGGTTAAGCAACAAACAGCAGCTTTAATTCACGATTTTTCAAATATTTGAAAGGGCTTTATTGTCTAGAATATAATTGGTTAAGCCAGTCTAAAAAGAGAAATATTCTACTTCAGGGTGTAGTAATAACATTTTGCCATTAGAGTAAAAACACTCAATATCATCTGTAACAAATGCGAGCAGTTTGTCTCGATGTGCAATTATCAAGTCAACAACTAATAATGAGCCTGCATTTTCACGTACCCAAAACAAAA